>CAUYQV010164542.1:0-12154 GCA_963574575.1 Galagoides demidoff
AAAAAAATGGCCGGCGTTGTGGCGGGCGCCTGTGGTCCCAGCTACTTGGGAGGCGGAGCTCACTTGAGCCCAGGAGTTGGAGGTTGCTATGAGCTGTGATGCCATGGCACTCTACACAGGGGGATAGCTTGAGGCTCCGTCAAAAAAAAAAAATTTTTTTTTAGCATTTAGTGTTTATTTTATAACTATATAAAACTTGATCACTACTACATGTACTAAGAATAATATATGTCCTTTATCACACAATGTTATTCTTCAGTAAATAGGAATTTCCTTTCCGTATGTACTTGCTTTGCTTTTAACTACGGTTGACCCTTGAACATCATGAATTCGAACTGCCCAGCTCCACTAATACACAGATCTTTTTTTCAATAAGTAGAATGGAAAATATTTTGGAGATTTGTGACAATTTGAAAAAAAAGATAAACCATGTAGCCTAGAACTAATGAAAAAAATTCAGAAAAATTTAGGAATGTCAGGAACGCGCGAGGCATGTAAATACTAGTCTATTTGTGTGTGAGTCAGCTATTGCTGCTGTTGGCAAGGTCAATACTAAGCTATTAGTAGTTCAGTTGTTCAAGGAGTCAAAAATTATATGGGAACTTTTTACTGCACAGGCAGAGGAGGGGGCAGGGTGTTGTTCAAGGGTCAGCTGTATCTCTGACTCTACCCACACCCTCCAACAACCTTTCAGTGTAATTTTTCACACTCCGAGAACCTTCTATCCTCTTGCTCCAGTCTGCCTGGTTGCCCTCCACACCTGCTCCAGGGCTGTTGACTTGGTCTCTGCTCTGTTTCTCTCTTCCATTTCTTTTGCTTTATCTCTGATGGTTTTCTTTTGTTGTTATTGTTTTCTGGCAGATTTCTATCTAACCTTCTATCCTCTTGCTCCATCATTGCCTCTGTTTCTTCCAGGTTCTTGGAATTTTATCATTCTTGGTCTTGATATTTTATAATAGAGGATTTCCTCAAATAGCTGGTGATTTCTGGCTGTGAGTTCATATTTAAGGGTGAGGCATTAAAAGTGCTGATTGGAAGCATTTCCTGTGGGTAGTGCTTACCCATCGAAGGGCTTCCTATGGGATGACAGTTCTTCCAGAGGTGGAACCTGCTGCCTCCTGATTGGTGAGAGAGCAGTGGGTGAAGATGCTGCTTTAGCATCTCCTTGAGAAGATGACATTGGATTAGAGACCTAAATGTTCTGAGGAAGGGGGCACTGTGAATACCTGGGCAGGCAGGTTTCAGAGGAAATGGCAGTGGCCTTGAGATGGGAACAGCTTAGCAAGGACAAGAGGCAACAAGAGGGCCCCGTGGCTGGCCCTGGGGGGTGAAGGATGTGCAGGAGTGAGGCCGTGCATTTCTGGTTTATGAAAACAATTTTCACACAGACCTTGCTGGTATATTAAAAAAACAAGCCAAATATGAAACTATATCATGATGCATTTTACAGAAATGAAGCGATTGTTTTTACAGTACTTGACACTAGACAGAGGAAGTCACTATTGATTTGGCTTTGTTTGCTTGTCAGGCAGGCTAATAGCTACGTCAGATTATCTACTCTGTTCAACCTTGTGAGGATTCTGAAAAATAAAAGATCTATACTTCATAAACAGATTAGAAACTCTGACTAAGACATAAATCTATACACACATGTCTCTGTTCAACCAAAGAAAGCTGTTCATGCTGTTGAGAAAAATCAAAAGCTTTTGGAAATAATAATAATAATAAAAACCCCAACCTGTTGTCATGGCAACAAGAAAAAAAATTAGGCAGGAAATACGGTTTTCACCTCAACTACTATCTCATACAGAAGCTGAATATCTCCTAGCCCTGCTTTAGACGTTTTATTTAACCTTTAGTGGGTTATTTTAGTAGATGGGGCATGAACAGAGAATCCACAGCACAGGGGCAACTTATGGGATGGAACAAAAACCCTTTTTACAGAAGGTGGCACGAGAACTATTGCCTTTATTTACAAATTATCTTGCAACTTTTCCTGTATGATAATTTTGCTGAGAACTTCCATTTATTCGCTAGAAACTAAATAGTTATTGAGAGACCAGAAGGTCAAATAATTTACTGGAGGGTTTCCAGATCCTTTTCCCTGAATTTCTGTAATTTCAGAGAGTGACTCAGAGCTGCCTTTAAACGCCATCTGTGCTCCTCTACCAGCCACGCTGCTGAAAGCCCTGACGCTCTCACGCTGCCAAACACGTTCTCTGTTCTCCCCTTCTCTACCTGGAGGACTCCACTGCTCCATGGGGACAGGAGCCAGTCCCCTCCTCTGGGCAGCCTTCCCTAGTTCCCCAGGTAGAGCTGGGCAGCCCCCACCCCAGGCCCCTCCACACTCAACAGCCCTCAATGTGTACATGTTCTTTTTTTTTTTTTTTGAGACGGAGCCTCAAGCTATCCCCCTGGGTAGAGTGCCATGGCATCACAGCTCATAGCAACCTCCAACTCCTGGGCTCAAGCGAGTCTCCTGCCTCTGCCTCCCCAGGCACCCACCACAATGCCCGGCCATTTTTTGGTTGCAGCCATCATTGTTGTTTGGCGGGCCCGGGCTGGGGATTCGAACCCGCCACCTTAGGTGTACGTGGCTGGCACCTTAGCCGGTTGAGCCACAGGCGCCGAGCCGTGTACATGTTCTTTTTCTTTCTTTCTTTCTTTCTTTTTTTTTTTTTTAATACAGAGTCTCACTCTGTCACCCTGGGTAGAGTGCTATGGTGACAGCGCTCACGGTAACCTCAAATTCCTGAGCTTAAGCTGATCCTCCTGCCTCAGCCTCTCAAGTAGCTGGGACTACAGGCAGCTGTCACCATGCCCAGCTAGCTTTTCCATTTTTAATAGAGACAACATCTTGCTCTTGCTTAGGCTAAGCTCAAGCAATCCACCTGCCTCACCCAGAGTGCTAGGATTATAGATGTGGGCCACTGTGCCCGGCCTGGAAGCTCTTCTTACTCCACCTTCCAGGCACAACCCCGTCCCAACCCCCAGCAAGACTTCTGAAATCTAAAAACAGGAAATGGAAAAAATAAAAAAAAAGTAACAACAGGAAATGGCTACATTTGAAACACCATCTCACATCTTTCTCAAATATAGCAGCTGCCCCTGCTCTAGCTTCATAACCCCCCAAACAATTCTGTGCCAAGGTTAAGAGGAGGCCCAGCAGTGACAATCTCTCTTTCTGTTTCTCCCTGTCTCTGACTGTCACTCTCTCCTCTCTCTTTCTCTCTCTCAGACACACACACAGACCCACACACACAGAGCAGGGTAATCACTTAGAGGGACTGTTCAGGGCAGACAGTAATTTATACCAACACAGTTTAGCAGAGGCCTGGAGATAACGCAAATGTCACATCACCCTCAACCAGAGCAGAGCAAACAAAACAATGTACCCATTAAGGTATTTTAAAGGTCAAGAAAAGCACAGTCTGTCGGGGATACAAGGGCGATTTTTCTTCTTAGCAATGAATAATCCCTTTTAAATGAATATCATTTAATACTGCAGGAGTAAAGCTCAGAGGAGTCTGGAGGGAAAAAAAAATCTGAAGAAAGTCATGAAGAAGAGAAGCCTAGGAGTCTATTTTAGGATTGTGTTAGGAATCTATTTTTAGGAAGAAAGAGTACAAACCCGATATGCACCAGAAGAGTGATGGACCCGGGGCTGCAGGTCATGGCAAGGGGACACATGTGCCACCCAGCACTGGCCGGTTCCCACATGGTGTGAAGAACAGCACAGCCCTGGCTCGGCGCCTGTAGCTCAGCAGCTAGGGTGCCAGCCCCATACACCAGAGCTGGCGGGTTCAAATCCAGCCTGGGCCTGCTAAACAACAATGAGAACTACAACCAAAAAATAGTCGAGTGTTGTGGCGGGCGCCTGTAGTCCCAGCTACTTGGGAGGCAGAGGCAGGAGAATCACTTAAGCCCAAGAGTTGTGAGCTGTGATGCCACAGCACTCTGCATAGTGAGACTCTGTCTCAAAAAAACAAATAAAAAAATTACGACCTGGACACCTGCCACCTGGAGAGGCACATCTTCTGTTCCAAGACAGAGAACTGGGATTAATGAGATTTGAAAGTCTAAAATATATTGAATCTCTGCTTTCTAAATGAGATTGAGGACGATGAGATCAGTAAACTGCATGTTTTTTTTTAAAAAATAACGTTATTCAAATTAATAAGGGGTACAATATTTAGGTTACATTGTTCTGTCTTCCAGGGTAAAGTTCCATTAAGGGCCCCTGAACTGCATGGTTCTAACCTGGAAGAATTCTAAGTCACTTTTTTGGGGTATGGAGCATAACGTATACACCAGCCAAGCTAATCTCCAAAATTTAAGCAGTTAATAAGAGGAGCCAGACCATTTCCTAGCGAGACCCAAAAGCACAAAAGGTATTACCTTTGTGAATAATTAACTCAAGGTATGCCTTCTTATTCTAAGTAAAGGAAACCCAGGCAGCAACTCCTGCGCTTCCACTCTGCCCATGGGGCCTTCAACAGTGTGGAGAAGTTTCTCCCCTAGACTGCATGACTCTTCAGAGGTTAAGAAAAAGCACTGGGCTAGTGGCCGAGGGGTGGGGGAGGACCAAGACCATGTAAACAATAGTCTCATAGGAAAAGAAAAAGGAGAAAAAAATAACAAAACAGTGAGTCTCCCTAGGTATGGAAAGATTATAAGTGTTTATCTTTTTCCTTCTTTGTGCTTTTCATATTTCCTAATCTTCTACCATGAACATGTAAACAAGACAGAGAGGCCAAAGGGATTAGGGAAATCAAAGTGAGAGGACTTCAGGGAAGCAACACGGTTACTGCCGCTTAAAAGCAAAGGCCTCCGTTCATCTTCCTATTTCTTCAAAGGCAACAGTGAATCACTTGTCAAGTCGTGTGTTTATTAAATGCCCCCCAATTACCTGGCCTGGATGGAGAACTGCTAAGTGGGGCTGTTGGCACCAACAAACTTGCTGTCAAGTAAAAGGCAGAAGAAATAAAATCCTTAGAGCACTATTAAGTTTAGCACTATAAAGAGCTAAACTATCTTCTTTAGATGATGGCTGTAAACAGCTTACAGAAAACAGAAGTCAAAGGTGCCACAGAAACTTCGCTGGAGCAGGAAACCTGAGTTGATTCCCACAAGAGGTGGGGATTTGGATAAACTCTCATGGTTCTTTGCGCAAAGGTCGTGGCCAGGTTGATGAATCTCAAGGGTTCCTTCTGGTAGACAATACAGTTCTGCTTGAAGACAATGTAATACTTGTATAAGCGCTAACCTTCTGTCAATGTCACTTTAAATAGTCTTTGCACTTTTATTTTTCTTATGAGTATCAAGGTTAAGCAGAGACCATAGTGATCAACTCTTTATTTTTGCTTTTTTTTTTTTTTTTTTAAGAGAAGGCAGTCTCACTCTGGCTCAGGCAGGTCTCAAACCTGTGATCTCAGACTGTCCACCCACCTCCGCCTCCCAGAGAACAAGGATTACAGGCATGAGCCATTGCGCCCAGCCCTATTTATTTATTTATTTTTATTTATTTTTGAGACAGAGTTTCACTTTGTCACCCTTGGTAGAGTGCCATGGTGTCATAACTCACAGCAACCTCAAACTTTTAGGCTCAAGTGATCCTCTTGCCTCTGCCTTCTAAACAGCTGGGATATAGGTGCCTGCCATAACTCTCAACTTTTTTTTAGTTGATGGGGTCTTGTTCTTGCTCAGGGTGGTCTCGAAATCCTGAGCTCAAACAATCCACCTGCCTTGGCCTCCCAGAATGCTAGGATTATAGGCATGAGCCATCGCAACCAGCCTCTATTTGTTGTTTTGAGATAGTATTGCTCTGTGTCTCTTCTTAGAGTATAGTGGAGGCATCATAGCTCCCAGGAACTTCAAAATCCTAGGCTCAAGTGATCCTCTTGCCTCAGCCTCCCATATAGCTGGGACTACAGGTATGTGCCACCATGCCTGGGTAATTGTTTTAATTTTGGGTAGAGATGGGGTCTTGTTCTTGCTCATGCTGGTCTTGAACTCCTGACCTCAAGTGATCCTCCCACCGTGGCCTCCCAGAGTTCTAAAATTATAGGTATGAGCCACTGTGCCCAGCCAAACTCTTCCTTAAATTACTGTAATGCTGTATTTTCTAACTGATATTTATTTTTTACTTTGTATTAAACTATAACATGCACATATCAAAGTATCTAAATCATAAGCTCTATTAACTTTCATAAATTTGAACATATGCAGTATAATCAACACCCAGAACAAGAAATAGCACAGCACCAGAACCCTGGAAGCTCTCCTTGTATCCCCTCCCAACCATTACCCTTCTAAAAATTACATTCTGACTTCTAATCCTTAGATTACTTTTTTTTTTTGATTCTCATTCTATTGCCCTGGATAGAGTGCTGTGGTTACATAGCTCATGGCAACTTTATACTCCTGGGCTCAAGTGATCCTCTTTTGCCTCAGCCTCCCACGTAGCTGGGACTATAGGCGCCCACCATGGACAACTAGCTAGTTTTCTATTTAGAAGAGATGGGGTCTCACTCTTGCTCAGGCTGGTCTCTGATGCCTGAGCTCAAGCAATCTACCCACCTTGGCCTCCCTAAGTGTTAAGATTACGGGAGTGAGCTACCACCCCCAGACTGACTTTGTCTTTTTAAAAAATTTTTATCTGTTAATATGTATTTTTAGTGACCTTACTATGTTGTTCAGGCTGGAGTACAGGGGCTGTGCACAGGTACAATCCCACAACTGATTGGCACAAGAGTTTTGATGCTTTATCTTTTTTATACTTTACATAAATGAAATTGTACGTTACTTTCTGATATCTGGCTTCTTTCACTCGACCTTGTGTTTGTCCATGTTGTCTACAGGCAGTTTGTTCATTTTTAATAACGACTAGCATTTGATGGTGTGAATGGACCACATTCAGCCATTCTGATGATGGACACTGGGGCAGTTTCTAATTAGGGCTGTTACCGTGAGTGCTGCTGTGACTATTTCAGTGCACGTCTTTCCATGAACACATGGATGCCTTTGTTAGGTGCATACCTGAGAGTGAGCTGTTGGATTCCAGGGTAGACCTATGTTCAACTTTTAGAGATACTGAAAATAGGTGTAATAGCTTCTCTGAGAATTAAGGGTCCAGTTTTGCTTTCGCCCACTTCTAGCTGTAATGATGGCGTCCTCTGACAGGCCTGTGCCAAACCCAATCTTTTTTTTTGAGACACAGTCTCACTATGTCTCCCTCAGTAGAGTGCCATGGCATCACAGCTCACAGTAACCTCACTCTTGGGCTTAAGTGATTCTCTTGCCTCAGTCTTCCAAGTAGTGGGGACTACAGGTGCCCGCCACGATTCCTGGCTATTTTTGTTGTTGTTGTTGTAGTTGTCATTGCTGTTTAGCAGACCCAGGTCGGGTTCAAACGCGCCTGCCTCAGTGTATGTGGCCGGTGCCCTAACCACTGAGCATGGGCACTGAGCCCAAACCCAATAATGTATCACTTGACCTTGAGAAACCCAAGCCATTCTATTTCATCTACCTTAAGAATCTTCACAGATAATGGCCTATGCTTATTTTTTTTCCAAAAGAAGAGGCTGTTAACCAAGAAAACATGATATCGTATTTAAAGGCAAATTTTATTATAAAGGACAGGCTGCCAAGTAAAACACAATAATTACAATTAACTTCAAAACAAATCAAATTATCCACAAACCCAACCACTCACTGGTAAGTTAATGAAAAACATGACAGTACTGAGCTCTTAATTGCTTCTGTTACAAAACCCCTAAACTTAAACTTGGGTTGTCAGGCAGGAAGGAGGCAATTAAAGTGCACAGATGCATCAGTCAAAACCTGTTACCACACGGCTCCAGAGTTAATCTTCCCCAACTTCATGAAGACCATCTGCCCGATTTTTATAGGTTTTTCACTTTAAACAATACTATTTAGACAGTCTCTCCAAACAAATTGCTTTTTGCCTTTTTTCCCGTTTGTCTGGGATCAGTATCTTTTTTTAATATCTCTAGAACATAAGCTTCATAAGAGCTCTGTTATCTAACCTCAAGTTTAATTTCCTTTCCAGAACATGTTTTTCAGAATATTAAACTTCAAAAAAAAAAAAAAAACAGCAGATGCAAAGATTACTGAGTGATGTTCGGGCTCAAATAAATTAAGGCTCCCAGGCTATGTTGTTACTTCCTGTCTCCCAAAGGCAATCTTTCTGCAGGTTATCAAACATCACTGGTGACCTTTAAAAAGAACTCCCTGAAATCATTCACTCATAATAAAATCTTGCTGGACTATCACATCAGGGACATGTTTATAAAATGATATCATATAAAGTGATGCCAACTTTGAATGTTAAGACCTGATAATGCCTATTACACATTTTCGAAGCTACTAAAATAGGTTTGAAATGGCCCAAACGACAATTTAAGGTATTTTACCATCAAATTAAGAAGCAACAAATGAGTGCAAGGAGAAAAGAGAAACGAGAAACGGAATCATTTCAGAAAAAGAATAATTCCCCCCAATATTACTATACTGCAGATTCCCTATGGAGACAGAGGAAAAGGGAGTTTGTTCTTTTTGGCATGAGATCTGTTTCTATACAAGTGGAAAGGGCAGCTGCTGTAACCATAGCGGGAGAGTGGGTCATAGAAATAATTACTTCCAGCAGCAGGGAATGATTCAAGGAGCAAGGAAAGGAACTTCCCAGGCCCTTCCATGGCACCCAGTGTGCCCAGTCTACTGGCCTCTTGGGGTTCATGGCATATTGTGACTAGTATATTTATCTATTCAACAAATATTTATCAAAGACCTAATAGTACCACACACTGTCCTAAAGGCTGGAGTTTTTTTTTTGAGATAGAGTCTCAAGCTGTCGCCCTGGGTAGAGTGCTATGGCATTACACAGCAACCGCCAACTCCTGGGCTCAAGTGAGTCTCCTGCCTCCACCTCCCAAGTAGCTGGGACTACAGGCGCCCGCTACAAGGCCCAGCTATTTTTTGGTTGCAGCTGTCATTGTTGTTTGGCGGGCCCAGGCTGGATTCGAACCCGCCAACTCAGGTGTATGTGACTGGCGCCTTAGCTGCTTGAGCCACAGGTGCTGAGCCAGGGCTGGAGATTTTGTAATGAACAACAGAAATATGGCTCCTGCCCTCACGGAGATAACGACCTAGCAGAAGAGGTAAAACGGGGATAAAGAATTACATGGATACGTTCTTCTCCCCCCCTTTTTTCTTTTTCCTAGAGCCAACTGCATACAGTTAAGATCAATGTACAGAGCATCTGCCGAGGAGATGACAGCAACTAAAAGTGGATACGTGGGTGTGTGGGTGTGCATGTGTCACGGAGTGACTTGGTTACATACAACACACGACGTAGTTAATACGCTGAATCTACTAGTCATAGCTAACAGTACGTTCAGCCAGGTAAACGACATTTTATCCATTTAGTGATTTCAGGGCCACTGATGGTCTGAGCTCTCATTTAAATTTCAACCACTTGGAGGCAACACAAAGAAATGCAGATGTGCCTATGGTATGGTCTTTGCCCAGCAGGAATGGGTGATGGGTATGAAGGGAGGAGTCCCACAAATGACCAGCAGGACCACAGCACACAGTGTGCCGCAGGGAGGGGACCCCACTGGAGGTAGGCTGGACAGAACCACAGGGAGGGGACCCCATTGGAGGTAGGCTGGACAGAACCACAGGATTTGGGATCCTAGACTAAGTCTCCAGGCCTAGAGGAGGGAATGGCTCTCCTGGGAAAGGGAAGTGCCCTGAGAAGCTGATACAGATGCAAAGGTCACGGTGCTCAGTGAGCAGGGCAGGAGACTGTGGGGACAGAGAGGGGTGAGCGGCTGTGCTGCAGGGAGAGGACTCAAGGTGGCGTGGGGCTGCAGACGGGGGCCATGGGGCCCTGTGCAGGGATTTTCTACCTGCCCCTGGGTCTAGATTCACTCTCCCTGCTCCACCCTGCTCTGTCCTTGGGAGACTGACTACAGGGACAGTAGGGGATGGCAGCCCGCCCTCCTCCTCCGGCTTTGAGTTGAGAGTCAAGCAGAGGCCTGGCAGGAGGTAGAGGGAGGGAGCAGGTGAGGTCAGACTATTTATGTCCCTGGCTCCCCTCCAGCAAGCTCACAATTCCTGTCCAGCAGCCTCCCGAAGAGCCTCCCTGAACACAGCTCTGTCTCATGGGCTGGCTCCCCAGGTACTGTGCTCACGGCTTAGTATACAACCTCTTTATTAAGCTCTCCTCAAACCCCTGGTTGGACTGTGTTCCTTCTCTCCCTTGAGGACTTTAACTGACACAGTCAGGCAGCAAGAAAATCTGGGGGGGGGGTGAGGGGGCTGATGATGGCATCAAAGCAAATGCAGCAAAGGAGATGATGCATCTGAGAGACGGAGGGGGGGAGGTTCAGGTGGTGGAGAGGGGCAGGAGGGAGGGGGAGGCAGACCAGCCACAGACCACAGCACCTGTGTGAAGCCTACTGTGTGCTAGGCTCTATTCTCTGTTTTTTTTTTGAGACAGAGTCTCACTATTTCACCCTAGGTAGAGTGCTGTGGTGTCACAGTTCACAGCAACCTCAAACCCTTGGGCTTAAGCGATTCTCTTGCCTCAGCCTCCCAAGTAGCTGGGACTACAGGCTTCTGCCACAACGCCTGGACGTTTTTTTGGTTGTAACTGTTGTTTAGAGGGCCCGGGCTGAGTTCGAACCTGCCAGCTCTGGCGTATGTGGCTGGCATCCTAGTGGTTGAGCTACAGGTGCCGAGGCTTTTTTTTTTTTTTTTTTTGAGACGGTCTTATTATGTTGCCCTCAGTAAAGTGCTGTGACATCACAGCTCACAGCAACCTCAAACTCTTGAGCTTAAGTGATTCTCTTGCTTCAGCCTCCTAAGCAGCTAGGACTATAGATGCCCGCCACAACGCCTGGCTATTTTGTTGTTGCAGTTGTCACTGTTTGGCAGGCCTGGGCTGGGTTCCAGAACCCGCTAGCTCCGGTGTATGTAGCTGGCTCCCTAGCATGGAGCTTCAGGTGCCGAGCCCATTCTCCAGACTTTAACAGAACTCACTTAATCCTTACAATAAGGATCGTTATGTGACATCTCATTCAATAGATGAGGAAACTGAGGCACAGACAGGCCAAGTGACTTGCTCAAGTTCCCAGGAGTCAAAGCCAGGTAGGTCTGGTTCCAGAGCTGTGTTCTCCGTGACTGGGCTGGACCAACCACTCGGATTAGGGCCAAAGAAGAGAATTTCAGAATTTGAGATCTAGGGGAGGCAAAGCCCCGGTGGCTTGGTCCCTGGTGATGGCAACTCCCGGGAAAGCCATCTGTGCAGCTTGCTGAAGTAAAGTCACCTGGAGAAACTCCTGTTATCCTATACAAACTCTGCCTGGATGACAATGCATAATCTTTTCTTTTTCTTTTTGGACAGTGCATAATCTTGTACAAGGATTGGAATGAGAGTAATCCTCAACTAAATGACCAAATAAATTACAGTTAGTTCTGCTATATAATCCATACTTATTTTCCTAAGAAATCTCACATTATAAAAAAGGTCTAACACAGTTATCTGAAAGTGGGAAAAGGAAGGTTGTGGATTACAGAGAGTTGATCAAATTTGACCATTTTTCCTGGAGGAGCTTCAAGAAACAAAGAATTTAATTCTATTTTGTTACCATTTGCGATAATGAATGGCTTTGATCACAGACCAGCAAAAAAGAACTAAAAGCAAAACCTGAACAGCCACAGAAAAATAACTTACAGACACGTTCCCAGCCATGTTCAGACCCACCAATCGTCAGGAAGAGCCCTTGAAGCCAGCTGGCTTCCTGCCCCTACACGGTGGCTCGGTGAGTCCCTGTGCTCCACGGGCAGCCCCTCCTTCCTCTGGGCCCAGGGTCCCTCCGTGGTGTTCACATCCCAACCCTTGGTGGTCCTGAAATTCAAATTCTGGTCCCACGTAGTCGGCATAGTAGCCAGTCCTCGGAATGAAAACTTACATTGTCAGGCATGTCTTTTTTTTTTGAGATGGAGCCTCAAGCTATCCCCCTGGGTAGAGTGCCATGGCATCACAGCTCATAGCAACCTCCAACTCCTGGGCTCAAGCGAGTCTCCTGCCTCCGCCTCCCAAGTAGCTGGGACCACAGGCGCCCGC
>CAUYQV010164546.1:0-10763 GCA_963574575.1 Galagoides demidoff
CCCCCCCCCCCCCCCCCCCCCCCCCCCCCCCCCCCCCCCCCCCCCCGCCCATGTTGTCCCACCTTACTGATGTTAAAATCTGGTCACCCTAGTCAAGATGCTTCTTCGCAAAGGCAGTTTGAAGGTTCCCTTCATTTTTTCACGTTTTGTTTTTGGAACACTTTATACATAATGTGTATATTTGATAAGCTTGGGAATAGAAGTGGCTAAGTTGGACAAAACCTTGTATTTATTATGTTTCTTAATTATTGTAACTTTAACTTATAAAAGTTTATTTCCACTTTGGTTTGATGTTTCTTTTTTCTTCTGATTGAAGTCAATAAAGACATTAGAGTACAGCCTTATGTTAATTTTAGGGAGATTTAACTTTTTTAAGTATTTGTGCATAGATTTAAAATTAACAAACTGGAGATTTTTGATACTTAAATTTCCAAAACTTTGTTATAATTTTATGTTGCAAACCTGCGCCGGGGATGGGGAGCAAACCAGACTGGAATTGGTGAGGACTGAGAAAAATACAGCACAAAAAAGACACAGAGACAAAAGATGAGAATGGGAGGTCTGACTGAACTGATGACTGCAGCTAGCACCAAAGCACAAAATCAGCTTTATTTTATAGTATCAGTACAGGATTGTCTAGGTGGAAGTAGCATAAACAAAAGACGTATTTTTGGTCTTACAATATGATAGGAAGATGTCATCTTGTTAATGGTTTCTACTCAAATTTGTTAACATATGACAGGAAGTAAAAAGGGAAAGATCATGAGGATCTCTGCATAGTTAACTAGACAAAGAAAGAGCTACATGACTTTTGGCAAAGGGAGTATGAAGAAAGGAATAGGGTTGATTTGGGGAAGGAGGAGAAGCAGTGGGGGGTTCATTCCATGAACATTCCCCAGACTGTGGGGGCCCTGCCACCCTCACGGCCCACTCTCCACAGTTTTACTTACATTATAATGAATAGCCTCAGTTCTCACATGCCATAAATTAAAAGCATTTAATTCTAAATTAAATTATGTGTGTTTTAATTGCCAATCACATCAGTTTTGCTTGTGGTATCATTTGTTAATAGCCCTCAAAGTAGTTCTAGATCTGTGACACTGAAATCAGTAAACTTACGGAGTGGTACACAATTCTGCACGTCAGCTAGATTTGAAACTTAATTCAGATTCCATCAAGGCAAATTGACAACATGCATAAAAGCCTTAAAAAGTGTTTAACACAGGTTAGAAGTTCAAGATTTGGTAAATTAACCAAGTATGGTAGAGGCATCCTAAAAGTAACCCCCAGTGAGCTACACCCTCGTGTAAACCTCTACCCTGGAGGAGAGGTGGAAACTTTCATGTGCTGTTTTACAATAAAATTTGACAAAGTTCGTGTTATGTCATTCCTGGGATTAGGTTACATCATATGGCAAAGGTAACAGGCTGGCCTTTCACGTGAGTAATGTTACATTATGTAAGATTCCATATTAGCCGACCCTGGGGTGAGATTCCCCTGCTGGCTGAGACACAGCAAGGACAGGAGACAAACCTTCTTACAACTGTGAGTAGCTTCCAGAGGTCAAGAGTGGACCTTGGTGAGAAAATGAAGGCCTCAGTTGTATAGAGACAGGGAAATGAATTCTACCAACAACCATCACATCTGGAAAGAGGACTTTGAGCTCCAAAAAGGAGCAAAGCTGTTCAGCACCTTAATTGCTGCCCTTTGAAACTCAGACTTGTGGACCTAATTGTTTGCACACTTGCAACAAGTGGATCTTGTGAGATTAATAAATGCTTGTTATTTTAAGCTTCTATGTTTGTGGAGAATGTTTTACAGATAATAGGTAACTAATACACTGAAGATGTTAATTATAAAATTTTTGTATTGTTGAGAAAGGAAAATGAAATAACTCCAAATGCAAACAACTACAATGTAAAATAGTAGGGATATTAGGCTGTACATGTATACCAAGGTGCTCTTAAATTAAAAATGATATCATAGCTTTTGGTATCTTTTTAAATGATTACAAAGTCATTGGAAATTATACTCTTTGCAAGCATACTGGTTAGAGTAGACTCAGTACAATAATTCTAAGGACTGAATAGTAGATACATATGTCGTAAAAAGAATATATAGAACATGCAGTAAATGTGGGGAATAGGTTTATGGTATAAAAAATTCCTTTGAGAGTGACATTAGCAATAAGGCAGAAGAGGAGCCCCTCACCCTTCGCCCCCATTCCCCACAGCAACAACAAATAATTTGGCAACCACCCATGAACAAAAGTGCCTTTATGGGAGGTTTGGGATCCACTAGTGGTTGTGAAACCCTGGTTATTCTCCAATGAGGGCCGTCTTCAAAAGTAAGGCCTTCACCCAGGAGGTAGGTTCACTGTCTGTGGACCCTGCCACAGACCCATGCACTGTCCTTCCCTGCTGTCGACTCACCTTCAGCCAGTTCATCCTTGGTCCTTTCACCAGTTCATCTACCAAGGGACTTCACACTCACCCATGCCAAGAGTAGGCCTGCTCACTTTCAGCCCACAGCAAATCCCGAAACAGCCCATATTTAGCTCAGCCCAGCACAGTCCCAGTCCAGGAGAGGGGCTGGCCCAGCCAGGGACCCACTGGGTGACGTGCCTGTCTGTGCTCCTTGAGGCAGATCCACTAACCTGTCCCATGGACAGTTCTGAAATAGCCTTTAACTTGGCTCCAGTCTCTCTCAGCCAAGTTCTGGGAGCATTTCTACTCACCTGAAGAACTGCCGGTAAATATGCCCACTGTGACCCCAGCAGGCAGGCCCATCTACCTCAGTCCAACTTTGGATCTTTAAGTGACCTCGTAACTTGTCTTAAATCCCTCTCAGTCATGGTCCAGGAATAGAACCAGGGGTGACCCAAAAAGAGACATACTTGTCTTTGCCTTCAAAGATGGGTCTACTGTCCTCTGATTGAGTAAAAATCTTCAGTTGGCCCCCTAATTTGGCTGATGTTCCTGTCAGCTGCAATCTGAAAGCTGCCCTGCCTACTCAGGTTCCCACTGGACAGCCCTAGAGGAGGTTCACTGAACTTGATTTGATCATAGTGGTCAAGCAGCCATATGACCTGGCTCTAGCCCTGCTTACCCATGGGATGGAGCTTGTCCAGTCCATCCAGGACTCTGGAAGGAGGTATTCTCATCCCTGCTCTGGAAAGCAGACTTGCTGAGCGCAGTCTTAGTTCCCAACCTTGAAGCAGCCCTGTGACTCAGTTCCATATCCTCTCAGCTACCCACCCAGGGATCTGCTCAATGACCCAAGGGGAGACCTCTGAGGGACCTGGTGGCAGCTATATCCGTAGAAGGCCCTGTCTCTGGACCTTACTGTGGATCTTAGATGGGACCTTGTTTTAGCACCTCCAAAGTCCTGGAGACAGTCTAATCATTCCCAAGACCAGACAAGGTCCACAACCATCCAAACCATTGCTAGAAGTCCTGCCAGCCAGGGACCCTACAGTAGACCCTACAGCAACACAATGACTTGGTCTTAACAGTGATAAACTGCAGTCCTGGTGGCAGTCCCATCAGCTATGAGACTCAATGGGAGAAGGTTTTTATCTGCTGAAACTAGTCTATGAGAACTGGAAGAGGTTTGAACTCCTTCAAGTGCACAAATACCAGTGCAGAACTGCATGGATCACAGGGGTTTATGCAGACATGACCCCCAAAAGGAAACTAATAAAGCTGTAGTAATGGACCTCAGACAAATGGAGATCTACTTATTGATTGACAGTTCAAAATAATCATCTTAACCTCAATGAGATGTAAGAAAAAGCAGAAAACTAAGCAAATCAAGAGAACAATACATGAACCAAAAGAGAAGATTAATACAGAAATACAAACCATAAAAAGAACCAACTGGAAATTGTAGAACTGAAATGTATAATGACAACTGAAAAATTCAATAGAGCTTTGACACCAAACTCAATTATTCAGAGGAAAAAAAAATCAGCAAACACACCGATAGGGAATTCAAAATCGGACAATTGGAAGAACAAAAAATAAAGAAAGAAGAGTGAAGAAATTTACTGGGTCTCTGGTATACAAAGAGCAGGTAAATATATGCATACAAGGAGATCAGAGAGAGAAAGGGGCAGTACCCTTATTTAAAAAAATGACGGATTAAGACTTCCCAGGTTTTGGGAAGGATACGAACATCCATGTTCATGATGCTCAATCAACCACAGGCAAAGTCAGTGCTAAGATGGTTGCTATGAGACATACTATGATGGAATTGTCAAAAGTTGAAGACAAAAGGAAAAGTTTGAAAGAAGTGTCAGGCACGTGACTTATCACCTATAACACAGTTCTCAGAAGTTTATCTACAGGGTCTCAGCAAAAAACCTTGCGGACCTGAGGGGCATGGCTTAACATATTAAAAGAGTTCAAAGAAAAATACAACTATCAACCTGAAATGCTATATCTGATAAAACTGAAAGTGTAAAACTCACTGGTAAGGTAAATAAATAGTTAAATCAGAATATTCTAATACTACAATGCTGATGTGTAAATGGTGCTTGGTGCTATGTAAATCACTTTTAACTCTATTAAAAATGTAAAAGACAAGTTTTAAAAATAAGTATAGCTATAATTAAAGATACAGCATATAAAAAGTTGTGAAGTGGGATGTCAGTGGCATAAAATACATGTGAAGGGGAAGAGTTAAAAGTGTGATTTTTCTATGCAATTAAAATTAAGTTGTCGTCACCTTAAATAGACTGTTATCACCTTAAAATAAGATACTTGAGATTAACATTGACACATAATCAAAAGATAAAGAGAAAGATGAAAGCAGACCAGGACAACAACAAAAACCAACTAATCACATAGTAGGAGGAAGAAAGGAACAAAGAAACTACAAAGCAATAAGAAAATAACAAAATGGCAGTGATAAGTTTTTACAAATCAATAATTACTTTGAATATAAATGGATTACATTCTCCAATCAGAAGACACTAAGTGGGAAGAGGATTTAAAAAAACCCACATGATCCAACACTATGCTGCTTACAAGAAACTCATTTTATCTTTAAGGATACATATAGGCTGAAAATAAAGGGTTGGTAAAGGAAATATTAGTCACAAAGGAGCAGGAATGGTTACAAATATGTATTTTTGACAGGCAATAGATACTAAGTCAAAATGTATCAAATGACAGAGTAGGTTCTTATATAATGATAAAGGGATCTGTTTATCAAGTGACTATAACAATTGTAATTTAATATGCATTTGATATGGGAGCGCTGTAATGTAGAAAGCAGTTTATCAACAGAACTGAAGGGGGATATAGACAGCAGTGCAATAACAATATTCTAATTTCAGCATTGGCTAGAACATCAACCAATTAGGTAACATTGGGCTTGAAGAACAATATATATAGGCCACAAGGACCTAGCAGACACAGACCATTGCATCCAACAACAGTAGAATGCACATTCTCCTCAAGCTGACATAGAACATTTTCCAGGGTAGATCATAGGTTAGTTCACAAAATAAGTGTTAACAAATTTAACAAGACTGACTTTATCTTTGTGCCATAATGGTATAAAACTAAAAATCAATCATAGGAGAAAATTCGGAAATTTACAAGTATGTGGATAAATAAGATACTCCTGAATAACCAATGGGCTGAAAAAGAAATTCAAAGGGAAATAAAAATGTGTCTTGAGTCATAATGAAAATTGAAACACAACACATCAAAACTTAGGGCATGCAACAAAAGCAGATCTACAAGTTTATCGTGATAAATGACTACATTGAGAAAGAAAAAAGATCTCAGGTAAACAATGTATTTTAACACCTTGAGACACAACAAAGAAAAAAAAAAAGCTAAGACCAAAGTTAGCAGAAGGAAGGAAAGAATAAAGATTAGAGCAGAAATAAGTGAAATATTAATAGAAACTTTAAAGATAATAGAAAAGACCAGTGAACCTAAGAGTTGGTTTTTCTAAAAGATAAACAAAATTTATAGAGAAACATAAAACTTAACAATACTGAATCAGGAAGAAATAGAGAATTTAAACAGGTTAATAACAAGTATGGAGATTGCACTAGTAATCAAAAAATCTCTCAACAAATAAAAGTTGAGGAATGCATGACTTCCTAAGATGAATTCCACAAAGCATTTTAAAAAGGATTTAATGCCAGTCTTTCTCAAACTCTTCCAACAATAGTGGAGACAAGGGAATACTTCCAAATTCATATTACAAGGCCACAGCACTCTCATACCAAAACCAGATGAGGAAGCTACAAGAAAATAAAACTACAAGTCATTATTCTTGAGTGTAAATGCCAAAATCCTCAAAAAATATTTGCAAACTTAATTCATTAGCAAATGAGAGGCCCATACACAATGAACAAATGAGATTTATCCCTTCATTATAAGGATCATTCAGTAGCAAATCAATAAATACGATTGATAGACTACATCAACAGAAAGAAGGGTAAAAAGCAAAATGACCATCTCAATAGATGCAGAAAAAAGATTTGACAAAATTCAATATCCTTTTGTAATAAAAGCTCTCAGCAAATTAGGTAGAGAAGGGATATCCCTCAACATTACAAAGGCCATTTATGACAAGCCCCCAACCAACCTCGTAATCAGTGGTGAAAGATGAAAGGCTTTTCTGCTAAGATCAGGGAGAGGGGTGCCCACTTGGACCACTTACATCAGGGGTCCTCAAACTTCTTAAACAGGGAGCCAGTTCACTGTCCCTCAGACCATTGGAGGGCCGGACTGCTGGCTCCGGGATGAGTCGGCTGCTAGCAGGACAGGCAGCAGTGGCAAAAATACCCGGTGGGCTGGATAAATGTCCTAGGTGGGCAGCATGTGGCCCACGGGCCGTAGTTTGAGGATGCCTGACTTACATCTTATATATTACTGGAAATCTTAGCCATAGCAATTATACAAGAGAAAGAAATAATAGGCATCCAAATTTGAAATGAGGAAGTTAAATTACCTGTTTGTAGATGACAGATCTACATACAAAAGCCTAATGACATCACTAAAAAACTATTGGAACTAGTACATGAAAAAGGTGTAGGTTATGAAATTAACATGTAATAGTTACATTTCCATACTATATACTAACAACTATCTGAAATATAAGCAAACAATCCCATTTACACTAGCATTGAAAAGAATGAAATACTTAGGAATACATTTAACAAAGATGTATAAAATTTGTACACTGAAAATCATGAGATACTGATGTAAGAATTTGAAGAAGACAAAAATGTATGGAAAAAAATCCCCTTGATTTTCATGGATTGGAAGAATTACCATTATTAAAATGTTCATACTATTTAAAGCTAATTACAAATACAGTCTGTATAAACTTTATACTATTGCTATAAAATTCCAGCAGTATTTGTCACAGAAATAGATCAAACAATATTAAAAAATATATGAAAGCACAGAATATCTCCAACAGCCAAAAGAATCATGAGAATGAGGATAAAGCTGAAAGTAATACATTTCTTGATTTTAAAATATATGTCAAAGGTGTAATCCAAACAGTATGGTCTGGGATAAAATCAGACACATAGACAATGAAACAGAATGAAGAACTCAGAAATAAATCCACAGGCTCATGGTCAACTAGCAAGGTTAATCTAAGTTTGCCAAAGGTGCCAAGGACACAGAATGAGGAAACGATGTTCTGTACTACAAATCATATTAGTAAAACTGGATATTGAAGTGCCAAAGAATGAAATTGGTCTTTTATCTTACCTCATACACAAAAATTAAGTTGAAATGGACTAAAGACACAAATGTAGATTCTGAAACTGTAAAACTTCCAAAAGAAAATACAGGTGAAAAGTTCCTCAACATTGATGTTGGCAACAATCTTTTAGATGTTACACCAGAAACACAGGTGACAGAAACAAAAACAAACAATTGGAACTATACCAAATAGAAAGCTTCTACAAAGGAAAGAAAACAACACAATGAATGGGCAACCTTTGGAATGGGAGAAATATTTGCAAATCATAAATCTGATAATAGCTTAATATTCAAAACACGTAAAGAACTCATACAACTCAATAGCAAAAGCAAACAGCACTGAATCCAGAAATAGGCAAAGGACCAGAATAGACACTTTTCCAAAAAAGACACCCATATGTTCAAAAGGTGCATGAAAAGCTGCACGAAATCACTAATGATCTGGAAAAAACAAATAAAATTATAATGGGAGTTGGGGTTACACTACTGAAGATGGCTAGGGTGGCTGTTACCAAAAAGACAAAGGGGTATTGGCGAGTGTATAGAAAGTGGGACCACCGTACACTACTGGTGGTGTACACCTGGACATTGGTATAGCCAATATATAAAATAGTAAGGGTGCCCCTCAGAAAATTAAAAGAGTTCCCATAGGACCCAGAAATCTCTACTCTGGATATGCTGTGGATATCCAACAAATGAACTCAGTATCTTAAAGATACCTGCACTCTGATGTTTAATGAAGAATTATTCACAATAGCCCCAAATACGGAAACAACCCAAGTGTTCATCAGTAAATGAATGAATAAAGAAAATGTGATGTATTTATTCAGTAAAACAGTATGTAGTTGTGAAAAAGACACATTCTTTTCATTTGTGATGACATGAATGAGGCTGGAGAATGTTAACCTAAATGGAATAAGCCAGAGACAGAAAGAAAAACATTGCATGATACTGTGGAATTGACAGAAGTCAAACTCAGCAAGGAAGAGAGTAGAATGGTGGCCCAAGGCTAGTTGGTGGGGAGGTGGAAAGATGCTGATCAAAGGGTACAGAATTTCAATTATGAAATGGAACTCTGTATCAGGTTGTGGAAATTTTTTAAGAGGAGATTTTAACTATAATTATGACATACAAAATGTTAGCTGTGGGAGGTGAGTGATGTGCTAATTAATTTCATTGTGGAATTTAAGTTTCACAGTGTCAGTTGTCACATTGTATACCGTAGAAATACACAACTTTCATTTATCAATTTTACCTCAGTAATGCTGGAAAAATAATAAAATTGTTTGGATTTCTGCTTTTTTAAAGTTTATGTAATAAGCTTGTTCCATGGGTAAATATTTAAGAATAGGATGATATGGCAAGTGTATGATTAACTGTAATTGTAAGAAACTGGCAAACTCTTTCTAAATGTGATTTTTGAATGTTGAAGAAATGTTGCCCATTTTACATATTTAGGTGAACTCCCAACTTGATTTCGTCTGGTGCATTTTTACTCTCTGTTGTCGGATGTGATTTGCTAACATTTGTAAAGGTTTCTCTTCCCCTTTGTCCAGGTTCATGGAGATACTGACCTGTGGTTCTCTTGTAATGTATTTAGTTTTGGTAGTGGGGTCAGGTTGACCTCAACTGATGAGTTGGAAAGTGCTTCCTTCTTTTCTTTATTTGGAAAGAATTTCTGTGGGGTTGTTAATTCTCCATTCAACAGTGAAGGCTCTGGACCTGGAGTTTTCTCTGTGAGAAGAATTTTAACTGCAGATGTGATGTCTTTGGTAAGTCTGGGGCTCTGCAGTTTCTCTCTTTCTTCTTGTCAGAGCTTTGGAAGTTGGTGTCCTTTAAGGATTTTATCAATTTCATTTAAGCTGATGAATTTACTGGCAACCAACTGTTCTTAATATTTCCTTATTATCATTTTAATACTGTAAAGTAATGCTCCCTCTGTTCTTTATATTAACAATCGTGGCTTAAAAAAACAAGGCTAGTGAGATGTTGAACAAATGCAGCAGTATTTTTAAAGACTCAGGTTAGTTTTGTTGATTTTAATTTTTTTAATCTATATTAAATATTTTTGCTGTTTATTATTTTTTCCTTCTGGTTATTTTGGGCTCAAATTTATCTTTCCCCCTCGTTTATCAATTACATGATTGATACTAGACTGTTACTTTTTAATCTGTTGTTTTCATTTCTGTCATCACATTGCTTTCATTTTGCTCTTCAAGTTTCCTATCTTTCATACACTATCCACTTTTCCCCATTGTATCATATAATAACTAAAAGTTTTAAAGTTCTTGTCACCTATTTCATTTATTAATAGTGATTTTTTTTCCTCATTTTAGGTGCGGTAATTTATTACTCATGCCATATTTTATGGGCAGATGTATAATGAACAGTAGAGAATGAGTTAAAGAATATTTACAACTAAAATGGGAGATTATGTCTTTCTCTGTCAGGTCTTTAGAGTGGGTTTATTTTTATTTTTATTTTATTACTTTTTTTTTGAGACAGAGCCTCAAGCTGTCGCTCTGGGTAGAGTGCTGTGGCATCACAGTTAATAGCTGGGCTTAAGCGATTCTCTAACTCCTGGGGCTTAAATGATTCTCTTGCCTCAGCCTCCCAAGTAGCTGGGACCACAGGATCCTGCCACAATACCGGGCCATTTTTTGGTTGTCGTCATCATTGTTTAGCAGGCTTGGGCTGAATTTGAACCCGCCAGCTCTGGTGTATGTGGCTGGCACCTTAGCCGCTTGAGCTACAGGTGCCGAGCTAGGGATTTTTTTTAAAAATTTCAGATTAATGTGAAGATACATATATACAATTAGGTTACATAGTTTGCTGTAGTAAGGTCAAAGTCCAAGCTGTGATTGAGTACTTCTCCCCAGTGCATTATGTATAACTCAGACCCATTTTATTGGCTGGATCATCTGATAATAAAGAAATGCATTTTTCTGAAATTACTGATCAGAAGATTATTTATATAGAAATGAAAGTTAATAATCGAGAGATTTTTAAATGAAAAAT
>CAUYQV010164548.1:0-16983 GCA_963574575.1 Galagoides demidoff
AACCAAAAAAAAAAAAAAAAAAAAGCCAGGTGTTGTGGCAGTCTCTTGTAGTCCTAGCTACTTGGGAGTCTGAGGCAAGAGAATCTGTTAAGCCCAAGAGTTTGAGGTTGCTGTGAGCTTGATGCCACAGCACTCTACTGAGGGTAACATAGTGAGACTCTGTCTCAAAAAGATAAATAAAATAAAATAAAATAATTAACTGGGTGTTGTGATGGGCACCACTAGTCCCAGCTACTTGGAGAACTGAGGCAGAAGAATCACCTAATCCCAGGAATTTGAGCTTGCTGTGAGCTATGAGGCCACAGCATTCTAGCCTGTGCAACAGAGTGAGACTCTGCCTCAAAAAAAAACAAATTTGGGGACTGAAACTTTGTTTCCTCACTTCTCTATTCCTGTTCCTGTTTTATGTCCTGGATCTTTAGGAGAATGTCTCTTGAAAATTTATCTTAATTTTGATCAGCAAATGTAGATAAAGATGACAGTTTTTTCTGAGAGTAAAAATTTTAAAAACCTAATTTTAATATTTAGATCTTTTTATCATTTATTAACCCTTAAAGTTATTTCTATTTTAGAAACGTCAATGTAAATGAATAATTTGGACCCTTAAATGCCTTCTAAAAGTCGTTTTGGTAAAGGACTCAGATATAGCTGTCTGTGTAATGGTTAAATAAATTTACCAAGCAGAGAGTAGTAAAATGAGCTCGATTTATTTAAAAGCCTTGCAAATAATTAAATCAGAAAATATTTGAAATGTTTGGTCATCCAAGAACTGAGAGCTTAGTCAGTAGTTTTAGAAGTGATAGTTAGGCTCAGCGCCTGTGGCTCAGGTGGCTAAGGTGCCAGCCACATATACCTAAGGTGGTGGGTTTGAATCTAGCCCAGGCCTGCCAAAACAACAATGATGGCCGCAACCAAAAAAATAGCCGGGCCTTGTGGCGGGCACCTGTGGTCCCAGCTACTTGGGAGGCTTGAGGCAGGAGACTCGCTTGAACCCAGTAGTTGGAGTTGCTGTGAGCTGTGATGCCACAGCACTCTACCCAGGGGGACAGCTTGAGGCTCTGTCTCAAAAAAAAAAAAAAGAAGTGATAATTAAACATACATAGTTAAGATAGCATATAATCACTTTATTCAAATGGTCGTGATATCGAAGCGCAGAACTTATTCCTGACTGTAGGATGAAACTAGTTATCAAGAAATAAGTAGATGCCTCCTGTATTTGCTCTTTTTTGTTTGTTTGTTTGTTTTGGTATCTTTAAACATTGGGTTGCAAACAGTATGTAGTAAAAGTTTTTCCCTAAGCTTAAAAATGTAATCATTTCTTTAAAAAACTCTCAAATTGGGCAAATTTCTTTCAAAATAGGTTCCGAGTTGTCTAATAGATGTAACAGGGTAGATATTGAATTGCCATAATTGCCAGGGGTGGAGAGTATCCTTCAAGTCTAATGCAGATTTGAGAGAACTGGTCTGGTTTCCCTCCCTTCACCAGGCTTTTAATGTCAAAGAAGGAATCCCAACGTCTTAGAAATGGACTTCTTGGAGTCACGATGCATTCTGTTAGTGCAAATGCAGGGTTTCTGTCAGGAATGAAAAGTGGTTTGAGGTGCTATGCCACTTCAGCTCATTCAGCGCACTGTGGGTTGCTAACTGTCTGACTGTCTCCGAGCTTGCGCTACTTACCAATGCTCATTTCACCCCTCTCTTTTCCCTTTCCTACTCTTGCTTCCTTTGCTATATCTGTGTGTCTTTCATGGTAAGACTAAAGAAAGTCTATCCACGTTATAATAAATAAATTTCATATATTTTTAGTAAACCAAATTGTTGTATATATTTTTTGGCTGCCTTTGTCCCTCTGTGTCTTGCTTTTGTTTTGTAAACTATTCTCAGTAGTATATACATATACACACACACACATTTCTTTTTTTTTTTTTTATATCTACATACAGCAAAAAACTTCAGTGCAAATCTAGTCTCCTTGATGTATTTGCATTTCTCTTCATGTTTCTAATATTTGGTTCTTGTTATCTTGCATTTTTAAAGCTTGCCCAGTAACACTTTAAGGTATTTGCTTCATTACTGGAATTTATTTTTTATGTAAGTAGTAAGGAAAGAATCTGGGCAAAATGTTCCCTAAGTGGGTAAGGAGAGAAAAAAAATGTCTAGTCCCTATATCCCATCTTTCATCCCTTTTTGGTATTTTTAGTAATACCAAGTCATTTTAGCCAACATGGCTTAAAAGTAGTATTATTTGTGACTTAGATGTCAGTAATGTTGTCATAAATGGTTTAATTTGGCCCCTCTTAGTGGGTTGCACAGTTGAATTAGGGCTTAGAAATGGCCTAAGAAACTGGCAATGAAGCTCCATCACAAAGATGAGCGGCCAGGGTCTACTCTTCCTGACATTTGGCGTATGAATCATGTCTGATTTCTTTCTTAACCATGCATCTTTTGATAACTTGTATAAGCAGCATTCTGCTGGCATCTTAGCAGCCTGGCTGAGAGATTGTCTGTCACGATGAGCACAGAGCTGGTTGGTGGCCCCAGAGAAAGGATACCTGTTCCTTTTTCCTTCTGCCACCTGGTGGTTTGTTTATCCCTCCCCAGAACTAAGAATCTGTGGGATCTTGGCCAACTAGTGTCCCAAACATAGGAAAATCCAAGTCTATTCTCAACAATCCTCAAATCCTGGTATTTTTCAGTAAAAATATTAAGTTGAGTTGAACTTATAACAAGTGAAGTTCTGGAAATCATTTGTATAATGGAATAGACTTTCCCAGTAAGTTTAATAGAAACTTAAGGAACCCAAGATTTATTGTATCTGGATGACATCAGATGTTTACTTTCCAGGTGGCCTTTTATTTAAATTGCTGTTTTGTTTTAACCTAAGCACAATCCTATTTCTGCTTAGTATTTCACCAACACTGATGGTCCACCCCTTTCCAGTGTGCACATAATGCTTGGGTTTTTAATTCAAGAAATTTCTGTAAGTCTCAGATTCTTTTCTTACTACTTACTATTCTGGAGTGTAATTGTAAGCCACACAATGAGATAAATACAACACTTACATTTTCGTCTTTGTGTAGAATATAAATTTACCATAAATCATGAGAATTCTATAATTTGTGTGCCGGATATCTTGGGTCTCACTAACCAGACATACATTCTTCTGTTTCTAACCTGGGCCTCAGTTTCCTATTCCTCCATTTGGTTCAAAACCAGACTGAACCACTACATCCTCTGCATTTCCCCAGTTGCTTCAAATAAAACCAGGGGTAATTTGGCTTATTATTAAAGTTAACAGTTCTCCCTGATGACTATGCTAATGCAGTTGTGGCCTGAATGCTGGCCTAGGAAATTGTTCTCAGGTTCTGTTTTTCCTAAAGTATTTTCTCTTGTGTTTTACACTGCGTGTCATTTTCAGACTTTTTAGTTTAAAATAATTGTAGATTTACAAAAAAGGTGCAAAGTTAGAGCAGTTAGTTCCCGTGGACCCTTCACCCAGCTTTCCCTAATGTTACCATGTTAAATAACCGTGGGTATGTTTGTCAAAACTAGGAAATTAACATTGGTACAACACTATTAACTAAACAATAGGCTTCATTCAGATTTCACCAATTTTCCCACTAATGTCCTTTTTTGTTCCAGGATACAAATCAGTATTCCACCTTGCAGTTAGCTGTCATATCTCTTTTGTCTCCTGCAATCTATGACAGTTACTCAGTCTTTTCTGGTCTTTCCTGATCTTGGCACTTTTGAATGCATGTACTTTTTACAACAAAAATTGAATATATACACACATAGATAAACACACTAGCTTGCCCTTTGGGGTTGTATTTATTGTGTCTTCCCCTCCCTCCCTGTTTCTCCTCCATCTCTCCCTTTCTTTTCCCACTTTCTGGACTGTTAAAGCAAACGTTTCCCTCTCATCAAAGGCCTCACCCTCTCCCTCTGCTGATAACTAAATGTTGAGTCAGGCTGAAAACATAAACCAAGTGTTCTAACTTTCTCCTTCCAGAACCCCTATATAGATTTTCATTCTACACCTGAAAAACCTTTTAAAAATTTTCTGTTATATCCTTTATGTCATTTCCATTGATTTCTATGAGCAATTTAATACCCTCTTCAGGTTCTGTGGTTGTAAAGTAGTAATCCTTTAGTTTGAATAGTAGTAATAATCATTGCTACTGTTTGGCCCACAAGATCTTAAAAACACATTTTTGGAAGTTGCTAAAAAGTTACTGAAATTAGTGAGAACCAATTGATATTTCCAGCATAAAACTGCTCTGCATGACATCTGTACAATTGCTTTGCATGTATGTATTTTAATTGTTGTTATTGCTACAAATTCAACTTGGGGCTTAGATTTTGTAGAATTGGGGGGGAGTTTAATTCTACATTTTCCAAATTTATTAACTTGTTTCTTTAAGTTCAAATGGATACAATCATATGCAGATTCTGGCATGTCTATGCATAGGTAAACTTTTTCTCCCCTCACAGTAAGTAAAATTTCGAGTAAAATTTTGCAAGCTTAATAGCCTTAATTCCCTATAAAACTTCCCTGTTATACTTTTTTTTTCCCACATTAACTAAGGTTAATTGTGTGTTTATCTAGAACAGTTGTACATTGGTACACTGACCACTCTCCTGGTTGATTTCTGGAACTTTTAACTCTTTGATCTTTTAGAGAATCCGAGTACATAAAAGATGCAGATGAAGAAAAAGCCTCCTTGCAAAAATCCATCAGTATAACTAGTGCCTTACTCACAGAAAAGGATGCAGAGCTGGAAAAACTGAGAAACGAGGTAGAGTACCATCTAAGGGGAATAATGTTGGTACTGCGTCTGTTTGTTCAAACTCAGAACCTAAGGTACACAACTGTGTTTCAGGTCACAGTGCTCAGGGGAGAAAACGCCTCTGCCAAGTCCTTGCATTCAGTTGTTCAGTCTCTAGAGTCCGATAAGGTGAAGCTTGAGCTCAAGGTAAAGAACTTGGAGCTTCAACTCAAAGAAAACAAGAGGCAGCTCAACAGCTCCTCAGGTAAAACATGCCCGCCTGGTGCTTCTTCCCACCAAGGAGCCTCTTCTAGTAGAGATGTTCTGTGAAGGCAGCTGTTGGGCTTCCCCTGACTTTGACCATTTCATCAAATGAGGGCTCATAACAATCCAGGGCCGACAGTAGTGGTGTCCCCGCTCCTGGGCCTTCCTGTGCTCAGGCAGTGTTCTCATGGAAAGAATGGTGGGCGGCAGTTGCCAAGGGGTCGGAAAGTGCACAGCAGTGAAGGAGAAGAGGTGGTCCCTTTGGTGGAGAAGGATGATTGCATCTTTAAATTCAGATAGAGGTGAAAATATTCTTACCCAGTAGTTGGCCATCCTGAGAGGGAACACCTGGAGGTCAGGGCTGGTGGCCCTTAAGAGGTACATCAGAAAGTCCACACAAAAGTGAGTTTCTGAAACTGGCCCTTTCACTGCAATAACAAGGAAAAAAAGTTGTCATTTTTTTTAAGCCCCCTTTCCACTTTATTTTTTGTTTGTTTTTTAATATAAGGTAATACTGATACTCAGGCAGAAGAAGATGAAAGAGCCCAGGAGAGTCAGGTAATACTCTTACTTTACTGCCTTGCTTTCTTGCTGTTTTTCAAAATCATTTAATGTTTTGAATAGGTAATAACATCCTATGGTCCAAACATTAAACAGAATTAAGAACATACATAGTAAAACATCTTCCTCCAGACCCTCTTTTCTGCTAAGGTCCCTAACCCACACAGGTAATTACTCCTATTAGTACTTTGTCTTTTCAGATATTTTTTACATAAATAATGGCTTACTACATATACTGTTCTGCACTTACCTTTTTTATACCTCTGTAGTATTCTGTTACATATGACTCTAACATCATTAAGTCAGTTCCCTGTTGGCTGACATGAAATTTGGGGTGTTTCTGATAGTTAAGGTATATTATAAACAATGCTGTACCAAATTATTTTGGACAGCTATCATTTTACATATTAGTATTTTTTTTTTTTTTTGTAGAGACAGTCTCACTTTATAGCCATCAGTAGAGTGCTGTGATGTCACAGCTCACAGCAACCTCCAGCTCTTGGGCTTAGGCGATTCTCTTGCCTCAGCTTCCCGAGTAGCTGGGACTACAGGAGTCCACCACAATGCCTGGCTATTTTTTTGTTGCAGTTTGGCCAGGGCCAGGTTTGAACCTTCCACCCTCGGTATATGGGGCTGGCGCCCTACTCACTGAGCCACAGGTGCCACCCATATTAGTATTTTTTACAGGATGAATTCCTAGAAGTAGAATTGCTGTCCCGCTTATCTTTACCTAAGACAAAAGGCTGGGATCTTGGAAAATCACTCTCTTAAAGCCAAAATTAGTAAAAATAACTTTAGTTTTAAAAATAGCATCATATAGAAGCAAACCATATTTGGAAATACAGTTGTACATATACAACAAATATCTGTGTTTTAATTTTAATATTTTGTATATATTTATCCTGTTTAAAGTTCAGGCCATGGATAATGGTTCATGCCTGTAATCATAGCACTTTGGGAGGTCGAGAAAGGGGAATCACTTGAGGTTAGGAGTTCAAAACCAGCATGGGCAATGTAGCAAGACCCCACTTCTACAAGAAATAATAAAAGTTATCCAGGCATGGTGGTCTGTGCCTGTAGTCCCAGCTACTCAGGATGCTGAGGCAGGAGGATCACTTGAACCTGGGAGTTTGAAGCTGCAATTAACTATGATTGTGCCACTGCACTCTAGCCCAGGTGACGGAGACCCTGTCTCCAATAAAAATAAATTCAAAGTGACAAAAGCTATTCTTCATTTTTAAAAAAAGTTTAGAGAGCTTGAGGTTTGTTTTAGTTACCTGACATCTCCCTTAAAACAGTCACAACCAGTGGGGTGAGGGGTGGAGTCACTGACATGTGAAAAACATCCCTGACCACCCACCCTTCCATTGCTATGTGACTTTAAGGGACATGAAAGGATTCAGCAGCATGCATTAGCATTGTCAACTTAGTTTATATGTCTAGTAGGCTTAATAATTAACACTGTTTTCTCTCCCTCCCCTTTCTTTTCTGCTTCCGTTTGTTTCATCTGCTGCTGACAACACTTTTCTTCCAATCAGCAAATGGTTTGTTTTATGTTTCGTAATTTGCACGTCTAGTATGTGTGTTTGTGTGTGTGCTATCCCACAACACTTAACATCCATTTTGTGGCTTTTTCTTCACTCTTAACAGGATGATGATTTAGAAAAAAAATTTGAGAAGTGAAAGTAAACTCAGCAGGTCTGCCTTCAAAGGTGGCCTTGCTAATGATGGCAGGGATATTTTGCAGAGAATGACTGTAATGATTGCCAACTTTGTTTCATAACTAGCCTCAGGAGGAGAAAAAGACCAAATATTTCTTTAAAAAGTAAAGTGTATATGTACATGTATAGATATTTTAAATGTTGTAAAGTAGAATCTTTCAGTTTAGAGAAATGAGACCTGTTTATTATTTGTAGAAGAGGGAAGAAACTTTTCAAATTAAAATGCCCTAACTTTGAAAGGAAATATTCAGGACAGAAGTATTCCTTCCTGAGGCATGCCCAGGCTTCATGGTACAGGTGCCTCTTCATACATGTGGCAGCTGAATGCTACCCTTCCAACTGCCAAAGCATTTCTCCCTAGCTGAAAGGGAACTTTAGCCTTTTCCATCTTCCCTGAAGACACATTTACTTACCATTCCCCCATTACCAATCATTCATTAAATGATGGTATAAAGGGAATTTCCACATAATTTTTTCTATCTGCGGAACAGAAAAATCATGGATGGGTTCCACAGTTTAATGGTAAAACTATACCTTTTAATGCTTCTTATACAATTTTGTATATATAGTCTCAGTAAATTGACCACCCAAGGGACTGTTAACATTCAGAGGTGGCAACATAAGGAACTAGGCCTCTTGAACTGACATATACACGTGGTGCATATCCAGTCTCTGAAAATTAGGTCAGCTTAAGGAGGTGGTCAATGTAGAGAGGTGGTCGACTATGGAGGTTCTACTGTATTTTGTATGTAGTAAAAAGAAAAAAAACTTATGCCTGTGTATGCAGAATTGTAAGAGTATGACTTTTAGAGAATACAAGTGTTTTTTTTCTATTAAAAGAAGTATTATATTTTTCCATGAATCAGTAAGCATGCCACCAACCCACAGATTTAGATGTTTAAGTATGATTCCATTTGCCTCAATAACAAACGAATCTTATCCATTGACAACTGGAAACACTGAAAGAAATGTAGTTTAAAATGTTTTCAATATAAAAAAGCATCTACTCAGTAAGGAATATTTGAAGAATATTTAAAGGTGGAAAGCAGGAAAAAGAAACAATGATAGCCCTACCACCTAGGCGTGGCCTCGGTTAAATTCACTTTGTTAGTCAGTCTCAACGTTCCTATTTCCTGGGAAGACTGAAAAAAAAAACGAGGGCTCATTGATGGCCACTGGTCCCTTCATGCACTCTGCAGCCATAGCTCGAGGGTATACTTACTTCATGCCTTCCTGATAACTCCAGCTTATGTGTGTTTTAGATATTTTACACATCTGTTTTTTTTTCCCTTTTAAAACAAATCAGATTGATTTCCTAAATTCAGTAATAGTGGACCTTCAAAGGAAGAATCAAGATCTCAAGATGAAGGTAGAGATGATGTCAGAAGCAGCCCTTAATGGGAATGGAGATGATCTCAACAATTATGACAGGTATTTCTTATTATGCCATCAAAATAAATTTCCATAAATCTGGCAAGAGAGAGACTACAGATGGTTGGACTTGAAAATTCTCAATGTGAATATCCAACTTATACTGAAAACTGACAGGCTTGGCCATAGTTAGTTTTTGCTTGTTTTTTAAAATTCTTTACAAGCATTTCTGTCTTTTCATTTTCTTCGGAAAAAGCTTCTAATTTCACCTATTATCATTTATAGTGATGACCAGGAGAAACAGTCTAAGAAGAAGCCTCGCCTCTTCTGTGACATTTGTGACTGCTTTGACCTGCATGACACAGAGGATTGTCCTACCCAGACACAGATGTCTGATGACCCCCCCCATTCCACACACCATGGCAGTCGGAGTGAAGAACGCCCATACTGTGAAATCTGTGAGATGTTTGGCCACTGGGCAGCCAACTGCAATGACGACGAGACCTTCTGATGAAGCCTCAAGTCAAGAACTGGGCTTTTTCAGATGTGCTAGCGTTTAAGCAATTTAACACCAGCATTGTGTGTGCAGACTTCAGGAGAACTCATATGTTATTTTTTGCCACCATCAACAAATCTAAGAAAATATTTTGATCTTCACAAATCACATTTTAGTCTTCCCTTATAAGTTAGATTAATAAATAAATACTTAGTAGGTGAGTTTTCACCTCTTACTTTGTTTTCTTAAGTTTGAAGACATTGCACCAGATGCCATTACATTCTTTGTCCCTCATAAAAAAATCCCTACCCATACAATACCTTATTTAAAGTAACTAAATTATGCCGTTACTTTTCATATTTGCACTAAAATATTTCCAGGCTGCATTTGTATATTTAGGTTTTTGGTTAAGCTTTGACACTGGAATGAGTTGAAAAAATGTGCCATTTTGCATTTTCATCTACTCATTTAAAAATATTTTATTCAAAGAAATATCTGAGCTTTTTGCACTACCTGTTATCAGTAGTGCCTTTATTTCAGGCTTGATAATACTTAGGTGTGATTATAAAATCATGAAACAGGTAAAGGGAGGGGGAAGCCCCCAAACTGCTGTGGGGACATTTTATAATCTATATGCTGCATCCACTTTCTGTACTGTGTTTTGTTTATTGGTTTTGCATAATTTTAGCTTCTATATATTATATGTATATATTTTTTTAAAAGCTATATTTTGGGAAAAAAACATATACAATGTGTCTTTCTTTTCAGGTATTTACCTTTATGAAAAAGAAAACACTTAAAATGATCATCTGAACATAAAAGATGAGTCCAAAAAATAGCATCATAGGGCTTTGCAATTATTTTTTCCTTCTGTTTTCATTTTGTTTCTTTACCAAATTCTAATAACTGGAAGAATTTTCTCCAAAATTTTTTTCCTTCTCTAGCAGATATCCCCAGCAGTCAATTAATTTAATAATAAGCCACTATAAAACACCTAAATTAACCAATCTACAATCTTCCTTTACAAGTTTAACTGTTTTTAGATGAATGTATGATGAGAAATTCAATGTTAATAGTTTTGGATTTTCTTATCACAAAAAATAAAAGGAAGGACCTCAACCAACAGAATAGTTTGTCAGCCAGTTTGAATCTATTTATCTTCATTTGAATGTCTTTTAGAATATGTAAAAAGTAATAAAATGTATCTTCCATGCTACATGTATAGTAAGAACTTCTATTAATTGTATATATGCCTTTGATGTATTTTCCCCTCAAGATTATCAACTGTGTTTGACAAGTGAATATTAAGTTAATCTGTTAACAATTGAAATTTTTGTTATAAACATTATAACAGGAGTTGTTTCACGAACAGAAAACATGTAAAACAGTATTAAAATTTGAGCAAACAAGTGTTCTGTATCTACTTTAATAAATGGTTATTCTTTTTTGCCAGCAGTAGTAAAGTGATATTATTCTCAGGTTTATCTGTCATGTTTTTTCTTAAAATGAGCAAGCCTTGGAGATCCAAATAGCTATTCCCACTGCAGTCTTTTTTTTTTAATAGAGACAAAGTCTCACTTTGTTGCCTTTTGTAGAGTGCTGTGACATCACAGCTCATAGCAACCTCCAACTCCTGGGCTTAGGCGATTCTCTTGCCTCAGCCTCCCAAGTAGCTGGGACTACAGGCGCCCACCACAATGCCTGGCTATTTTTTTGTTGCAGTTTGGCTGGGGCCTGGTTTGAACCCACCACCCTCGGTATATGGGGCCAGTGCTCTACCCACTGAACAGGTGCCATCCCCCACTGCAGTCTTGTTGCTAAAAAACTTTTAAGAAATCGGTATATCCTCCTTATTTCAAAATGTTTTGTGAACTATTTAGCATAAAAATACCTACAGTTGTTATCCATTACTGTATCACACCACATTACCAGACAAAAATACAAGTGATTTCATCTAGTAGCACTATCTATTAATACATGAAGTTTCAGAAAGAAACTCTGAACGTTACTGTGATATCTACAAAAATAGTTACTGAACCACTGGAGTGCTAGGCCTTTGAATATGTTTTATAAATATGGACTCATCCAGATAGAGATCTCAATTCAGGTATTTCCAAAGCAGAGTTACTACTTGAATAAGATCAATACTTTTACCTAAACAATACCCTAAGACAGCAATTCTCAACAGCTCTAAACAAGTCCCCAGTATTTGTAGGACAATTACAGCAGTATAGCAATGTCTCTCCTAGTCTATAAAAGCATCTTTTTTTTTTTTGAGATAGAGTCTCAAGTTGTCACCCTGGTAGAGTGCCATCATAGCTCACAGCAAACTCTTAATTCTTGGCTCAAGCAATCCTCTTGCCTCAGTTTTTCTATTTTTAGTAGAGACTGGGTCTTGCTCTTGCTCAGGCTGGTCTTGAACTTGTGAGCTCAAGCAATCCACTTGACTGAGCCTCCCAGACAGCTAGGGTTACAGGCATGAGCCACTGCCCCAGCCAAAGCACCTGTTATTTAATCACCTGATAGCATACTAATCCTATTTGGGGAGAGTTTATCACCCTCGTCTTGCTCAGTTACACTGATGGATGCTTGAGATTTCACTAACTTAGTAAAGTAAATTCACCTCAATTTTTATTTTTTTGAGACAGAGTTCCACTTTATTGCCCTTAGAGTGCCATAGCATCATAGCTCACAGAACCTCAAACTCTTGGACTCCAGCAATTCTCTTGCCTCACCCTCCCAAATAGCTGGGACTACAGGTGTCTGCCACAATGCCTGGCTCAGGCTGGTCTCAAACCTGTGAGCTCAGGCAATCCACCTGCCTGGGCCTCCCAGAGTGCTAGGATTACAGGTGTGAGCCACCACGGCCAGTTCAGTTGCACCCACAGCTCTTAACATGGCCCGTTGAGCACAAATTAGTCTCATAGGTGTTAAAATGAATGATACCATTTTAGTTGAGAAAAACTGCATATGTGAGAAGAGTTTGCTATTGCATTGTAAAAACAGGGTTGGGAACTACAGCATGAAAGAGTCTAACAAGCATGTGTCTAACAAGTTCTGTTAAGATGTAAAGGTCTGGGTGGTGCCTGTGGCTCAGTGAGTAGGGCACCAGCCCCATATACGGAGGATAGTGGGTTCAAACCTGGTCCTGGCCAAACTGCAACAAAAAAATAGCCAGGTGTTGTGGCAGGCACCTGTAGTCCCAGCTACTCTGGAAGCTGAGGCAAGAGAATTGCCTAAGCCCAGGAGTTGGAGATTGCTGTGAGCTGTGACAGCACAGCACTCAACGGAGGGCCACAAAGTGAGACTCTTGTCTCTTAAAAAAAAAAAAAAAGATGTAAAGGTCTTTGATATAATCAACTCGAGAATAGAAGTTTTGACTGATTGCTTCTCTGCATCATTCCCAAATTTCTCTCTTTGCTTACTCAGACTCCATGGTAATTGCTTCATTAAGACTTCATAACATGGGAGGCTGAGGCAAGAGATCACTTAAGCCCAAGAGTTTGAGGTTGCTGTGAGCTGTGACACTGTAGCACTCTACCCAGAGTGACAGCTTTAGACTCTGTCTCAGAAAAAAAAAAGACTTCCTAACATAAAGGTGTTGCCTAAAGGATACTGAAGGGATCCATGCACCGAAAAAACAAATACTGTATTTTCAAGTCTGTTTCACCAGATCCCAAATGGCCTATTTCCATCCCAAAGTATGGAAATGTTTATATCCACATAATAATTAGCAACTAAGTTCTAGGCACCCTGCTACGTCTTTCATGAGGACTATCCAATGTAATTTACATATTCCTTGGATCCTCACAACAATTTTGCAGATAATATGCGAATTTTACCCATGAGGCAAGTGGTGGGACCCATATTCCAGATGCCATACTATTTGTATGAAATGCCACTTCACTGTAAAAGTTTAGCAGGAAGGTCTGAAAAACGAAAAAGTCACTTAAAAGTTCCCTCACCATATCCCCAAATTTTAGCCTATAAACCAAAAGAGGCTTCACTAGAAAAAAGCCAAAGACATTCCGATTGCTATAATTTAAAAAGATTTCTTTTAAAGTTTACCCTCAAGATACCATTACACAGAAGTCGCGATTTTTAAACGAAATGAGTGAAATCCAGTCTGCGTTTTGAAGTTCCAACGACTGCTGGACTAGGGTCTGAAAAAGGACCTGGGTCTTTGAGTGTAAAGAACGCGCGCGGCAGAAGACAGCCGCAGCCACTAGGACCACACCGCACACCAGCCCAACCTATCAGACACCAGTTTCCGGGTTTGGGGCGCGTTAGCGGCCCGAGTCACGTGGATCCGCTGGCACGTGACACGTCCGTGAGCCTCTCATAGGAAGGCGCTGTCGGGGTAGGGGTAGTAGAGAAAGGGGGCGTGTGGGGCGAGATGGCGGCGCACCTGTCCTACGGGCGAGTGAATCTGAACGTGCTACGCGAGGCGGTGCGTCGCGAGCTGCGCGAGTTCCTGGACAAGTGTGCTGGAAGCAAGGTGAGGGGTGGGAGGCGACTACACCCTAGCCTCCTGTCGTCCGGCCTGGCTTAATCCTGCTCTGCCTGCGTGAGTTCGCGGTGTAAGAGTTCCTCCGGGCTTCCCAGGAGGCGAGACTCGTACCGCGGGGAGGACCTGGGCATGTACCACTGAGCCGGCGTAGCATCACGACTGTTTCTTTGACAACAGAATAAGCCACTGTGATAGCCCAGCCCCTAGTGAACCGGTTTATGTCAGGTGCCCTCCGGGTCTGGGGAGGGAGGGGACGGTGGGAGGCCGAAGAAGAATGTGGATGGTCTAAGTGTCTATTTATTGTAGTGACCGTACGTGCTTTCGAAAGTCTGAAGCACCAACACCTAACTATCTGTGTTTATACAGATTATGGGAGAAATTTTAGTTTTAGAGGTTTTAATCCGGCTTCCTAAAATAGGATTATTTCACCTTTTCAGGCACCCAGTTCCCAAGAGATTTTTATAGGATTTATTTTAAGTGGTGTCACGTCCCCCTCGTCGTCTTGTGACTTTATGGCAGTCCAACTGGAGAGAAAAGTAGAAATGGGGAACCCCAGGAATTCGACTAGAACCCCAAGAGGTGGAATGAGTGCTAGCAGCCATTGAGAGAAGAAAGAGGGTTAAATCGTAGGGATCCAGTTTAAAATTAGCAAATGATCCTGGAATCTGAATTAGGTCATGCATTGTATCAGTGTCGACATCCTGTTTGTAATATTGTATAGTTTTGAAAAAAATTTCTTTTTTTGAGACAGAGTTTCACATGTCGCCCTCCGTTAGAGTGGTGCGGCGTCACAGCCCACAGCAACCTCAAACACTTGGGCTTAAGCAGTTCTCTTGCCTCAGCCTCCCTAGTAGCTGGGACTACAGGCGTCTTCCTCAACGCCTGGCTGGTTTTTTTTGTTGTAGCTGTCGTTGTTTGGCAGGCCTGGCTGGAACCCATCAGCTCACGTGTATGTGGTGGGCGCCCTAGCCGCTGGGCTACAGATGCCGAGCCTAAAATTTTTTTTTTAATTACTAGAGGAAGCTGGACAAAGTGTATACATACTCTGTATTGTTTCTTATAACTGAATTTTAACCTACAATTATTTATTTTGAGACAGAGTCTGCTCTGTTGCCCAGGTTAGAGTACCTTGGCGTCAGCCTAGCTCACAGCAACTTCAAACTCCTGTGCTCAAGTGATCCTCTTACCTCAGACTCCCCAGTAGTTGGGACTATAGGCACCTGCCACTAATCCTGGCTAGTTTTTCTATTTTTAGTAGAGATGGAGTCTCTATTCTTGCTCAGGTGGGTCTTGAACTGAGCTCAAGCAGTCCACCCACTTCAGCCTCCCAGAGTGCTCAGATTACAGATCTGAGCCACTGCACCTGGTCTCACTATTAATCTTCCTGTGACCATCAGTAGCATCACTTACCCCTGATGTTATTATTATAAAATTTGTCACCCCTGGTAGAGTACCATAGCGACACAGCTCACAGCAACCTTAAACTCTTGGACTTAAGTGATTCTCTTGTCTCAGCCTTCCTGAGTAGCTGGGACTACAGGCACCCGCTACAACACACTATTTTTGGTTGCAGTTGTCATTGTTTAGCAGGCCAGGGCCAGGCTCGAACGCACCAGCCTAGTTGTATGTGGCCGGCGCCCTACTCACTGAGCTACAAGCTCCAAGCCCCTGATGTTATATTTCAACACAGTATGTAAATGTGCTTAGAGCTAATGGAAATTTTTGTAAACTGATTAGAATTTGAAACAAATATTCCTGCTGGTATGACTGCTATTTTCTGTTGATATTGTTGAAATTCCTGATATTAAATGTAGTAAGAGAATATTTCTCCCCTTTTGTAGGCTATAGTTTGGGATGAATACCTAACAGGACCATTTGGCCTGATTGCACAGTATTCACTACTGAAGGTAAATGAGCTATTTGGGTTTTGTTAGGGGATTTACTTGAGCAATGATAATAGGATTTTACATTTCCTCCTTAGTAAGTGGTTTTCAAAGCTGTTTGGGCTTTATAAACACTGATACTAGTGTATGATTAACATTTTGTGTTTAATGATCCTTTGCTGGGCAATTCTGTACTGATCCTAACTTTATGTTGTATGATCATTACCTGTTACCTTTGACATTTCAGCCTGTGAGACTTCTTTGAATGCCAATGCAATTAACAGTGGCTTTATCATGAAACTTTGTTCATTATGCATTTGGCTTAGGGGTACTTAAATTTTGGTAATGAAGTATCAATGTGTACTTGATTGGGGATGTTTATAATCTCTGAATCTGGAAATGATAGGTAAATTTCAGCCTTTTTGTTAACTTTTTGTGAATTGTTTTCCTAGGAACATGAAGTGGAAAAAATGTTCACACTTAAAGGAAATCGATTGCCAGCAGCTGATGTCAAGAATATTATTTTTTTTGTCAGACCCAGGCTAGAATTGATGGATATAATTGCTGAAAATGTACTCAGGTATCCCAGAGCTTATGTTTGATGTAAAATAGGTTGATCTTTATAATGGTTTCAATGTGCTGTACCTCTTCTCATTGCAAATCTCCACTCTTGCTAGTGCATTGGAAGGTGGTCTTTTGGGAAACTGGGAAAGGCATGTAAAAATATAAAATAGGGGGCGAGAAATTGGTGAAGTTGTTGTAAATAGTTTGAGAGGAGGATCATCATATAATTTGTTTTTCAGGATAGCTGAAAGTTTGAACCTGTATCAGTAAAAAAAAAAAACCTGGTTTGAAAAACATAAAACCTCTGATGGTAATTTTTCAGTATATTGAAATGTATGCTTGAATTTCATAAGCCAAAAAAGAACTCATTACGATTTAATATAGCATCCAGTCAATAGAGGAAGTCTATACTCTGTAACAATTGATTGATGCAGCCCCTAATATCTTAAAAGCCATATGGGCTATTTTTAGAATTCCCCATTGAGGAGAGTAGAGGTAGGTGAAGAGTGATCCTTCACTTTTCTCATAAGACTCTGTGTGACTGCACTGCTTTTGTCTTCAGTAAGACACAGATAGCTCACTGAAGACAGATATCCTATTTCAATAAACCTTAGAGCTTGGCTCGGCGCCTGTGGCTCAATCGGCTAGGGCGCCAGCCACATACACCTAAGGCAGTGGGTTCGAACCCCCAGCCCAGGCCCGCCAAACAACAATGACGGCTGCAACCAAAAAATGGCCGGGCGTTGTGGCAGGTGCCTGTGGTCATAGCTACTTGGGAGGCGGAGGCAGGAGACTCGCTTGAGCCCAGGAGTTGGAGGTTGCTATGAGCTGTGATGCCATGGCA
>CAUYQV010164549.1:0-10092 GCA_963574575.1 Galagoides demidoff
GTTGTGGCAGGCGCCTGTGGTCCCAGCTACTTGGGAGGCGGAGGCAGGAGACTCACTTGAGCCCAGGAGTTGGAGGTTGCTATGAGCTGTGATGCCATGTTACTCTACCCAGGGGGATAGCTTAAGGCTCCATCTCAAAAAAAAAAAAAAAACCATTAAAAAAAAAATTTGAGTACTAACTTTTTGATCACAAGATGATGTTTACCAAAGGTCTAGAAAATAGATAACTGCTAACTTGAAAAATAAGTACAATTTTAAACAATTATTAAAAACGTCTTCATAATGCTGAGATATTAGGTCATTACTCCTAAAATTGTTTCATGCCATGAAAGTAAACAAGGGTCTATGGAAGCATATTCATATTTTTGTGTACACAACCAATTCTATGCCTAGATTTTTCTTTCTATAGCACACCTGTCCAATTCCCACATTCCTGGGCTTACTATTGCATACCTGGAGATGTACAAGATAGGAAGAAAAACAAACATCAAGATCATGTCTTCAGCATCTTCTTCTAAGTCCCAGAACCTAAACATTCTTCTGAGTTACCAGATTGAGTACCTTATGTAAGGTAAGCTCTATTTAAAACCTAAATGGATTCAGAAGTTGAAAAATTTGGTTCAACACATACTAAGGCACAGGTTAAATTACAGGAAGACAACTTACCCAATCACCTAACTTAAGACCTAATACAGAGGTAGAACTGGTTTCCACCTTGCTGTACTTAGAACAGGGATAATTTCCTGGTTGATTTTGTTGTCACAGCTCCCTCTAGTGGCTAAATGATTTTCCCTGGCATTTACTCCAATGGGAAATATTGTAAAAAAAAGTTAAAGACACTGCAGCATCTCTACAAATTAATGTTTTTGTTCAAAGTGTATTTGGTGGGGACAAGTATAGCATCCTAGGAAAATTTAGAGTCTCACCTACTATTTTCACACTAATAGTTGTCAATAGCTGACAGGTGGTAACTTTTTAAGTTATAAGTTGACAATATAGAGATCTTTTAACCTAGTGCTTGGGTATAATCACACATTTTTTTTTTTTTTACTACTCTTAAAAAATGACAAAAGATCCAGCTGAACTATCTAAGTGTTCCTCTTTATCAACCTAAATGATAACCTTCTTACAAAAAAATATGACTTTTCTTTCCTTGAAAACCTAGCCTGGCACCTATTAAAACATTATGAATATTACTTCTGCCTAAATATCAAAATCTAAGTCATTCGATTTATTTCTTTGTAGGATTACGCAATTCTCATGACAGAAAAAAAATTCTCCCATTGAAAACTACAATCTTAACCATGTCAGGGTTGTCAGGCATGGCAAACAACACCCCCAAGTTGTCAATCAGAGAAGTGATGTTTCCTAAGTATGCTGTGACTTCTTGGGTCTACATTTACAGCAAATGCTTGCCACGATTACTATTTACTCAACAGTCACAATTCACAATTAAGAGATGTTTCCTTCTATCTCCTTACTTCATGCCCACCCCAGCTTTTCTTATAAATCAGACTGGTTCTTATAACTCTAAGAACAATTACTTCAGAAGAATACAGTATTATACTGTATACTCTAGGATGGCTGATTATTTTCTTCAATGGAACGTAATTGTTGAGCCCACTACAGTTAACAGAATAAAGAAATGTTGGTCATACCTTTTTCTTTGTGGCTGCTTCAGTCTAAAAAGATGGGCAACTTAAATCTCAATGAAGGATCCACAGTAAACAACTTCATATACCCAAATTACACACAGAAGCATGACACCAGTGTATTCTAGTACAGTTCTACAATCCCTTATCCGGAACTCTTGGAGCCATATGTATTTGGGATTCAGAACTGTTTGCATTTTATGTAGTTTTAGAGGTGTGATTTATATACCTCCTATTATGTAATGCCCTCAGCAAAGTTGTGGCAATCGTGTTAATGAATAACAAAGCACATCAATATTTCTGTAGGAAAAGTTTAGTCACACTAGTGCAAAATGAAGACACCAATTCTGGTCAGGTTTCACATTCTATCAGCACAACAAAAAATCTTTTCAGCTTTTTGGATTTCAGAAAATGGATAAGAGATTGTGAATCTGTTTTCTGCCTTTGTTCTCTTCATACAGTGACGGAAATAATACAAAGGGTCATTATAACAGAACTTCACTCTAACAGTTTCTCTTTTTAAAATACTTTTTATGGTAAATACATACATATATTTCATTTGTAATTTAATTACAAACTTCAAATACAAAGCAAAAAGGCACGCATAAGAAATTCACCTTGACCACAGAAACCTGAAAATGCCCGTCCTAGACAATGTTTCAAAGACAAACTGAGGAAAGTAGAAGCTAGATCAAATTCAAGCACTACAATGGATGGATATATGAGCACTCAAAATTTATTTAAAATATTAAACAAGAAGCCATTTTAAATCAAGGAAATCTATTCACAATCCAAAGTTATTTTCAAAAATACTAGTTTCAAAAAATAAAAATTCTGACCCTAAACAATTAGGAACCAGAAAAATCAGTTTCTTACCTTTTGTTTCCCGTCGGATGTAGGCTGAACAGCAATGTGGGTTATTCAATCTGATGTTACGAAAAATAATTGCTTCTCAAAGAGACTTAAGTTTTTCCTTGGTTAGAAAAAAAATATAGGCTCCCTACAATATTCTAAGAGGACATAAATAGATAAGGGAAAAAATTCAAGAGAGCTTTTGTAGTTTCAAAAGGATGTGACTTTCCTCTTATTTTCTATATAGGTAGCAGTTTACGGTCTATTTCCTAAGACTACCAAACAGAAGTCTGTATTTCCAGTCAACAGCTTTTAGCTGTCTGTTCATCATAACTACAAAACCTATACCCCTTGACCCTTTCATAAATATACACTATGAACTCTATTTCAGCCTATAAAGCAAAGAATACCTTCTATGTCATTTTAATCTGGGCTTTAGCAGAGTGTATCTTTAACTTAAATACACTCAACGTGAAGGCTGTTCACATTTTGCCCTTTTGTTGCTTAAAAAAACATTCAATAAACACAAATGATCCTAAGTCTAGTACCATTAACCATCCAAGAAGTATATTTTTTTAGCCACTTAAATTTTCCATAATCGGATGTCTAAAAAGAATTCTACATATGAAACAGTTTATAACTTTAAACATGTCATGTAAAATTACAATCCCCCAGAATTGTTTTACAGTCATCTTTTTGCTTCTTGGCTACTATACTGAACACTTACATAAATTTATTATATACCAAGTGCTTTTACTTAGTGAAATTTCAGTTTTGCATTTAACATTCTTTTCTCCTGATATTCTACAAGGTTCATTAAAATGTACTGGTTGGGTGACCTTATATAAATCTCTTAGAGCCAGCCCGCTTCTTCCACTACCAATTATTTCTTCTTTCCCCTAGGTTTTAATTCCTGTCACCTGAATAACTACCTTAAATCCAGCATCCAACTATGATTAGCACCCAAGAGAAATGCTAGGATCTAGTTATTTATTTTGGGTGCATAAAAGAATGACTTGAAGGTTGTGACTAGTTATGAAGTCACCAAAAAAAACCCCCAAAAACAGAAATTTAAAAAATCTCCTCAAGCAAGTTGAAAACTTAGCAACCAGAGGCTATGAGTAGACAAATATAAAAGCAGTAGATTACTGGACATAATCACTGCGCTGGTACCAGATACCAAAGTTTTGGGTACAGAATTACCTTAAGTTGGGAAGGATTTGTATGTAAGGCAACATTGTAAAGAATGCCCAGATTTTTACTAACAATGATTTCATCCAAATAAACAGTTAAAATCTTCTTGTGCACTATTCACATTTCAAAAAAAAAGTGATTTGTGTTGAGTTCTAATACATCTGTGAAGTCAATATTTAATACTTACCAATTTTTGAAATGAATTTCACTAAGAACCTCAAAAGCTATCTCAAAGTCAATATTTATTAGCCACCAACCAATTTTGCACAAAACCCTGCATTGTTTCAATGACCATCCAAAATAAGTAGCATCTAAGTTTTTAATCATTTTAGCAGAGATGGAGAAGCTTATATTTCACATTAGATCACCTCTTCATTTAGCATTACATACATTGTCTTATTCACTTATTATCTTTCCCTGAAGACTCTTACAATTAACAATGAGATGGCTAATACCATTGGCTAACACCATTAGAGACTACCTTTTAGTAACTTTTAATTTACTAACACATAAACACAAGAGTCAGAATTTTATCAACTTAAAGTATTAACTGATAGACCCAGTTAAAATCTTACATGAAGAGGAAAAAGGACAACCATGCATAGTTTTTTAAAAAATGTTTATTTTTCAAAGAAAAACGGCAATAGCCAATTGGAAACCTACTTATTCTTCAACTCCAATTTTGTTTTCTTTAAATTTAGAAGTGACTTACTGATTTACTATTTTAAACAAACCCCCCCTTTCCCCTTTAAATGTTTACCATCTACTCGTGCTGAATCCTTCCAAGGAGATTGCTCCAGCGTATTATCTCCAGGTCCTCGCTTTGCTCCTTTTACCAAAAAATGCAAAACACAATTCCATCGTGCATCTTAAGGGCTCCAATCGTCAAAAATAGGAAAAAAAAAAGATCTTTGGAATAGCCAATTAAGTTGAATAAAAAAAATCCACACGAATGCGGTTTGGTTGGGGCAGGAATCCACTCCTATGTTCCTGGTAATCTGATCCCGCTCCATGAATCCTTGTAATTCATCCTCCCTATCCTATCCACATTATGATTTGAATCCAATGATCCAGCTCCAAGGATTGGGATCCAGTGAGCCCTCTCCAATCCAAACCTTTATAACCAGCAAAACCAAAAAAGAGGAGGCAAAATGTTAGATACTGTAATCAAAAAAGGTTTCTGGGGAATGATGAGTTATGTCTGTCATCAGTTTAACAGATGTACATCAATAACTATCAAATTCCCCAAAACAAGTTTCTGAATGGTGTTCAGATAAATTTTAGAAACTTAATCATCATAGAGACTAATTGGAAGAAGCATTTTATATTTACAGTTCAACTGATAATGCCAACACTTGTTACTGTACAGCGTATTACAGGTTTTGTGGTTGCAAAAAGTTATGTAGTTGAAAAGTTACTGGTATTGCTACCCACCTAAGTCTAAACTAAATCTAATACTCCCATCTGCAATTTAATTTGTAAATTAAAGTGTTGTAAACATATGAGTCAATTATGAATATTAGTTTAAAGGGGAAGGTGAGACTTAAAAAGTATTCCCAACTAGATTATCTACACCAATACACTGGAATTCTATATTTTGCTTTCATTTTGTCTTAAAAAAATGAAATAGCAACGCTCTATCAGTCACACAGAGGACATGCAGATTTAGCAGTATTGATATTATACTCTATCTTGTTGGAATTAAAGACACCCTGTACCCACATGTACACCAACAGCAGGTCACACATTAACAGTTGTAACTAAGCACTGTGACAATTAGCCAGTTCTTCCCACATTAGTCCCTATCAAAACAAAAATGGGGGGAGCAAAATAAATTGTTTCAAAATGGGCAATTTTGCCACAATTGCCAGGTTTAAAGAGCAGAGCAATTGTAGCTAAAGATAACTGCATAAAATGTTCTCAAGTGTTTTAAGGTAACATGTATATAATCATTTTAACCCTTGTCTTTTAGTATAAGGTCAATACTGCCAATTTCATCTGTGACAATAGCACTTGGAGTCATACCATTGCCTCCATTATTGATCTGATCCTCCTCAATCCTCCTTTTGACAATCCTAAAATGATTGAAATGTGCTCCACAATCCTTAATCCAAAGCATTCTTAATCCATCTCTTCAGATATGTCTACAGAAAGACACATGAAAAGCAAGATAAACATAAGAACTTCCCCAGGTAAGATAACCACAAACACCCCCAACATCCCAGTTCACACAAACCAGAGCAGAATAGACATTTACACAATCACAGTCTGAAGAGCATGGAGAGTTAACTAAATTTAAACAATCCTGTCTATGACATCACTTAAAATACAATTTATCAAAGACATTAAGGGGAATGTAGATGTTAGGAGCAAAGGGATATTACACAAGAATGCAATTCAACACTTTAGCCCATTCTGAACAAAACAGTTTGAATTAAAAAATGAAAAGATTGTACTGAGTAAAGGAAAACTGTATACAACATGGGTTCTACAAAAAGTGTCACCAATCATCTTATGTACGAGAGCGAGATCTGCTATGACGGGGAGAATAGCGTGGTGATCCTCTGCTTCTCCTTGGGGAGTAACTGCGACTCCTGCTGTTGCTTCTGCTACGGCTTCTGCTACGACTACGGCTTCGAGATCGAGATCTTCCATAACTTGGACTTCTGGGCCCATCAACTTTAACACGGATGTAGGCAGTTTCTCCCTATTGGATAGACAGAACTTTCCATTGAAAGATCTAAGCTTTCACCTCTCTTCAGGCATGCTGAATGAATACAATGTAACCAAAACCAGAAATCTGGCAAATTACTCGGATACCCTTGCCTGAATCCTTACCTTCAAATTCCATTGTTAAACACCAATGTATCCAATTCTGGCCAAAAAAAAGAATAAGTGTATAACCTACCTCATGAGATCTAAACTTAGTGTTATCCAGTTTTCGAACTGCATAGGTCATATCTTCTTTCCGTACAAACTCCACGACACCAGTGCCATCTCGGTAAACATCAGCATAACATACATCACCTGCTTCACGCATGTGATCCTTTAAATCCTGCCAGCTTCCACTTGGAGGCAGTCCTGAAAAAAGTGATTTTTTTTTCCTTAATACTCATTATCCCAAATTTCACAATGAACTTAAAATGTACATTGGAACAAAGATCAAGATAATGGCTGGTCGTAAATGACTGCAGATTAAGATTCTGGAATCATTTGGAAATCGAAACCAGAGTAATCCTTGTTTGCCAAACTCACTCGAAAACTAAAATAACTTAAAGCCTCACACGAAAAATTCTAAGTTGGCTAAACCGGTCATGCAAGGAAAGCGTCTGAAGTGGTTTCTGTCCCTTCTCATCAACCCACACGAACAGTCAACTCACCAGAGACAACCACTCTGTTTTCGGACCGCCTAGAAGGGGGGCCATAGCGGCCTCGGGGCGCTCCGCCACCTCCGCCCCCGCCGCCGCCGCGGCCTGTACCGCGGCCGCTTCGAGGAAACTCCACCCGCAGACGGTATCCATCGTAATCATAGCCGTCGCGACCATACACCGCGTCTTCCGCATCTCTGCGTGATCACAGAAATCAAAAGGGATGAGGAAAAAAAAAAAAAACCAAAAGCTAACTCCGTCAGGACCGAGCGGCCGCCCCCCCGCCCGCCGCCGGCACATGCGCACCCCGCGGGAAGAGCCCACACGCGCTGCATAATAGGGACGGCCCCTCCCCCACCCCAAACAGCCGGGACCCCGAGCGCTCCTCAGCCCTGCGCGCCGCGCCTCGCCGCTCCGAGCGTGCTCAGGGCTCCCCGAACGTGCAAGGCGCCCCGACGCCGGTGCGGCCACCATCACCTGGGCGCCCAGTCCGACTCCTGCACGGGCGATGTCGCCTCTCCCCAACCTCTCTAAGAGCCTCCCCCTTTGCCCATTCCCCACGTTAAGGCCTTTGGATCCTCCACAACTACTCCAACCTATTTCACCAAGGCCGCAAGCCCCACGCCGCCTCACCGCGGGTCCTCGAACTCAACGAAGGCGAAGGGCGGTCCCCCGCGGCGATTCTTGAGGTCGATGTCTCGGATAGCGCCGTATTTGTAGAACACGTCCTCAATGTCCTTGGTTCGGATGTCTGGAGGTAAGTTACCCACGTAGATGCGGCAATCGTTGTTCCCCGCTGGGCCACGAATCACACCACCTCCCGACATGGCGGCCACGAAAAGCGCGGACTCGAGAACGGGCCTTCCCACCAAGCCTAGCGCACAGCAGAGCGAGCCCGCAGCGGCACCACGTCTCCCGCGGCCCCTCCAAAATGGCGCCTTTATCAGCTCGGCGCACGGATATGGGGGGGAGAGAGGAAAAGAAGTGGTAGGAAACAGCGATTCGATATCAACACGCATGCGCAAGAACGCAACGGGTTGTGCGATTTGTACGCTCACGCACGCGCACGTACGCGCGACGTCACCCTCCGCACGAAGAAAAAAAAAAGTCCGCCGCTTTCCTTATTTGGAGTGGCTTGCTAATGGAGTGACCAGCTGTTCGGTAAAAATTAAAAACAGAATCCTCGTTAAAGGTGTTGTTAACCACTGTCAGTTTCTTTCAGGATAGTTAATTTCCCCAAGAAAGAATCCCTTCAAGAACAACTGGGCGCCTTCAAAGGACTGTCTGAAACAGCTTTAAAGCCTTGTCCCGCCATGCTCTGCGGTACTAACGGCCTTTGGCGGGAAAGGCTCAGGGGCGGGGCCAAAAGGGGAGGGCCCGGGCGGTTGCTCCGGAAACCCGGGCGTCTTTGGAGAGTGCGTGTAGTAAGGGAGCTGAGCTGCCGTTTGATTCTATTAAGAGTGTGGGTGGTAGGTTTGTCTTCCCGCTCCTTCCGCGAATAGGCCGTGCCCGCTTAGATAATTAGGCAAGTGCCTAATTTAAAGGAACTCACTTTCTAGTGAATGCACTTCACTAAGTTCCGTTCCACCTTCAGTTCAGAACTTAACCCTTGCATATTTCAATCCAGAATTCCTTGTGTTAGCGGTGGTGAGTTGTACCCTGTTCGGTAAGTGGTGGCACTTGCCATGCAGGAAGGGCGACAGCACCGTACCGCCTCCAGGAGCCAGACCTTTGTTTCTCTTGTTAATCGCCTATCTCTGAGCCAAACACGGAAGAGAGGCTCAGTGAGTGCTTGCAGAATGAATTGTGCGGGTCGTTTCTCTTCCTTTCCATGAATGAGACAGAAAAAGGATGTGTGTATTTGTGCAAAGTCCTGAACCTAACCCCTTTTTCAAAAGTTTCCCTAAAAGTCCCTTATATACAAGAGTTTTGAATTCAGTGCCGGGCCTCTCGGGTAATAATGCAAAACCAGCAAAATAGATGTGAGAATCATAAACACCAGAGACGATAATTGCTGCTCTGACTTTGAAAGTGCTTGCATGCTGGTTAGGAAGATAAGAATATTGTGCTTTTTTTTCCCCCGGAAGCGTCGGAAATCGATGTTTTTTATATGACATCTTGGGATTTTTTTTTTTTGAGACAGTCTCACTATATCGCCCCTGGTAGAGTGCTGTGGCGTCACTGTTCACAGCAACCTCAAACTCTTGGACTTAAGCGATTCTCTTGCCTCAGCCTCCCAAGTAGCTAGGACTGTACCTGCCACAACGCCCGGCGATTTTTTGGTTGCAGTTGTCCTTGTGGTCTAGCAGACCCTGACTGGGCTCAAACCCGCCAGCTTCATTGTATGTGGCCCACGCCTACGGGCGCCGAACCTGAAATCGGGATTTTTAAATGCCAGCAATGAATTCAAATAAAAACAAAAGCGAACTCTGCAGTCATAAATGTACTAAAACAGATCTGCACCCAGAGTTTAAGGATAATTTTTTTCATATTATGCATTTATTTACAACAGTCTCTCTTCCCAAAGATGTGTGGCAACTTGCAGAGATACCATAAAACATTATTAAAATTAGATGAAGAAATCTTGGAGAATGGGAAAATAAGGGAGGGATTGAGAAATAATGCATAAAGTGAGTACACAAAGTGGCTGCAGTGAGAACATGATGAATTTGAGAGGGAATGTAAATTTGATTCTGGTCTTCCCAGAAGTGACGGTAAAGAAGGGAATGTAAGTATTATATGTTGAAAATCCAGAGCCTTGGCTCCTGTGGCTCAAGTGGCTAAGCTGCTAAGGTACCAGCCACATACACCTAAGGTGGCAGGGTTGGAATCCAGCCTGGGCCCACCAAACAACAATAATGGCTGCAACCAAAAAATAGCCGGGCTTTGTGGCGGGCGCCTGTGGTCCCAGCTACTTGGGAGGCTGAGACAGGAGACCTGCGGCACTCTACCCAGGGGGATAGCTTGAGGCTCTGTCTCAAAAAAAAAAAAAAAAAAAAAGACCATCATCCTTCAGTAATTTTTTT
>CAUYQV010164554.1:0-16822 GCA_963574575.1 Galagoides demidoff
ATGTGAATCTCTCTAATTGTAGAATATAAATGTCTTAACACAATAACTAAGAAAAAGACATGAAGGCTATGTTAACCAGTTGGATGAAAGTATTTCAAATACAGAAATAGTACACTGTACCCCATGATAGTATTATTGTACACTGCTATAATTTAATTAAAAAAAGAGAAAAAAATTTTTTGCATCAATTGATAATATCATTTGGTTTTTATTATTTTAATTTAATCAATATTTGAATATCAAACCAACCCTGTATTCCCAGAATAACCCCCTTGATGTGGTTTATTATTCATTCTGTCCAAAATGCTCTGTGAGACTTGGAGTATCCCTGCCCCAGGCACTCTGGTTAGAAAGCCAGCATTTTATTTTCCCCACTCTGTTGCACACTTGCAATGACTGTGATTACCTTTGAGATCATGTGATCAGAGGATGGAGAGATGGGGAAAAAAGTACCAAAAGTGTGCACAGAGGGATGATTCTGTCCTCACTCTTGGTACCAAAGTTTCTCTGAACAGAGAGTTCAGTTCACCTCCCTTAGAGTTTAGGTTGCAGCCCAACTGTCAATGCCACTGCTGCCCCCATTGCTATGTTAATACCTGCATTTGGAACAGAACAGAATGAATAAAACAAAACAAAAGGTATTTCTCCATCTCTCTGACCTATCAGGTTTTTTTTCCCACTTCACAGATTGAGAAGCAGAGGCTTTCCTGCAGTGATTTTCCAGTCTCACTCTTCTTTTGAAATCAGCATGGGAACTTCCAGAAGAAAAATAAAATTTTTTCAGTACCTTAAATTTTGGTTTCCTTTTATTTTCCAGAATCCTCAGAGATCATCTCCATTCATTCTACCCAGAGATTTTAGGTGCATTCACTGGGAATACGCTTTTTCCATCTCACCCAACACTGGAACTGAAACGGCCTTCATAAGTAAATATAGTAAATGAAATACCCTCCATGCCTTGGATAGAATGTACATACCATCAATATTTCACCTTAAAATGCTTTTGATCTTCCACAGCTAAGATGGCAATTCCTTTGTGTAGTGGAACTATACATATTCATTAATTTGTAAATTTCAATCTTTAGAAATTACAGTAGAAAAATGCAAGTCATTGATTTTTAAGTTAAAAAATCAGAGCCATATATTAGAGTACATATATCACAAGAAGCTGACTACTTTATAGTTTACGCACTTGAACTATCATACAAATAAGAGGTTTGTTACTGAGAACAACTTTTGCATCTGTCATGAAATGCACGTTGTGTCCTCACATTAGTATCATCCATATTTGCTTAATAAAACTTTCTCAGCAGGGTTGGAGGTGTCACACTGTCATCATTTAAGTGGTTTATGAGGGTTAGTGGGGGGATGTGAAAAAAATGCAGTATGTTTGTTGTGTGAGCAGACACACAGACTTGAGTTTTCCACTTGAAGGGAGTTATTTCTCATCTGGCACCTTTTAGTTAAAAGTATTAGATGCTTGTTTTGACTATTACCTCTGTTGCTGAACTCTGAGTAAAGAAAAAAGAAAAGTTAGTTATGTATAAATTTGAGGATTTCTGGGTTCATGGAAACTAAACACCACCAGAAGAGTAATTTTTCATGCTTTTGCCTAAGTTCTCCAGGATCTATACAAAATGCCTATGGTCAGGATTTCGTGGAGTTCGGTCATCACAAAGAGACTGGAATAGGAAAGCCGGAGCACCTGAGTCCTAGACCTAGTTTTCCCTAAAGTAATGACTTACCTTTATATACTGGATCGGTTTTCTAGCACTCGAACCCCCATTGTCTCATTTGATCTGCTCAACCTTCCCAAGTTTTAGGAATTAAAAAGCAGATAAGTAATTAAAATCTTCTGCTCTGTTAATATAAGTTGCTTTTCACTTGAATGCCACTGGTCTGTTGCCAGGAGACCAAGTTCTTACACAATTTTTCCCAAGGTCTTTTCAAATATGATCAAGGCATGTTTACACATTTTAGACACCTATCAACCATAATTTGTTACCTTATATGTGACATTTTAGAGAAATAAATTATTTTTATAGTCCCTCAATCTATAAACATCTCACGTTGTATAACCGAAATTTAGCTCCTTTCTGATGATTATACTCTACTATGTAAGGATTGGCTGTGGATTTGTGAATAGAAGCATGCATCTTAGTATAGCAGATAATATAGAATTTCTCATTGTGTTTACAGAATTATTTGTAATAGTAATAATTTGTGTTTATGAATTGTAGTCTATTTAAATGGCTGTTAAATTTTGTGGATTCTAACTATTCACCCAAATTCTCTCAATCTAATTTGTCACATTGATATAAACACCCAATAGAAAGACAAAATATATGAATAGATAATTCATTAAAGAGGAAATGTAATTACATAAAATGTATTTACATTTTATGATAGATAAATATTCTCCATAATAGCCAAATAAATGCCAATTTAAATGTTGAGATACCATTTTTAACACATCAGACTGGATAAATTAAAAGATTAATAACATAAAATGATGGTAAATAGGAAACTTCATATATGGGACTACATGAATTGAGATTTGTTAAACCTTGTGTTAAGACTTTAGCATAGGAAGCACTTAAAAATGCTTGTTAAAAGTCTATCAGACTCTTAAATAATTACAGAACTAGCAGAAGCATGAATTGCTCCAAATCTTGTAGGAAGTTATCTGGAAATATCTATAAACGTTAAAAATGAACTTAACTTTTGAGTGAGCATGACTACTTTTGGCTAGTATTTTATAGGAATAAAAGCAGCAGTATTTAAGAACATAGGTATGGGAATGTTTGTTGCATCAAAAATACTGAAAATAAACTGAGTATTGGGTAATTTTATCAGTCAGAGTCCCAAGAAAACAGACAAGCCATGATTGAATAAGGCTTATCCACCAAGGGAGTATTTCAAAACTATAATCTGTGCATGTGGAAGCCATAAGAGTTATCTGAATAACTAAACATTAGTAGCAGTGCTGTGGTTGTGCTCCCTGAATCCAAAGAGTGGGCTCTGTGAACAAAGCTCAGAGGAGAAAGTAGAGTGAGGAGACACACCTGAGAGAAAACATGGCTTTCAGTTGAGGGACACAGCCAGGAGAGCAGAAGATGAGAGGTTGGGCAATGGTGAGGTTGCTTCCTTGATTGAACTTTCCCCAGAAAAGGCAAGAGAGAGCAGGGAGAACAGTCTAGGATTAGTTTATCTGAATAATTCTGGTGGGATTTGGCCATAGAAGTGGTCTCAAGTTGCTTGGTACCTAGCCTTGAGTAATTAAGGCAGAGGAATATTGTATCCCAGGGTATGCAGACCAGATAGAGTAGGTATGAGGAGGCCTCTGAATGGCCAGTTGATTTGTCAGAGCCTGCTCCTGACCAGGCTTTTTGTTATCTTTAAGAGTTGGCTAGCCTCTGTTGGTTAGCCCTAGGCAGAAAGGTTTTTAAAATGTATTAACAAGAAGAGAACAAGTGATCCCATCTCAGGGTGGGCAAAGGACTTGAAGAGAAATTTCTCCAAAGAAGATTGGCACATGGCCTACAGATATATAAAAAGTGCTCACCATCCTTAATCATCAGAGAAATGCAAATCAAAACTACTTTGAGATATCACCTAACTCCAGTAAGATTAGCCCATATCACAAAATCCCAAAACCAGAGATCCAGGCATGGATGTGGAGAAAAAGGAACACTTTTACACTGCTGGTGGGAATGCAAACTAATACGTTCCTTTTGGAAAGACGTCTGGAGAACACTTAGAGAACTAAAAATAGACCTGCCATTTGATCCTGCAATTCCTTTATTAGGTACATACCCAGAAGACCAAAAATCATATTACAACAAAAATGTTTGTATCAGAGTGTTTATTGCAGCCCAATTCATAATTGCCAGGTCATGGAAGAAGCCCAAGTGCCCATCGATCCACAAATGGATCAACAAACTGTGGTATATGTACACCATGGAATACTATGCAGCCATAAAGAAAGATGGAGACTTTACGTCCTCCACGTTCACATGGATAGAGCTGGAAAATGTTCTTCTTAGCAAAGTATCACAAGAATGGAAGAAAAGGTATCCAATGTACACAGCCCTATTATGAAACTAATTTATACCTTTTATATGAAAGCTATAACCGAATAACAGCCTAAGAATACAGGGAGGGGGAGGGAGACAAGAGGGGGGACTGGGTGGAGGGAGGGGGATTGGAGGGATCACTTCTGAGGTTTATCTTACAGGGGTACAAATGAATCTTTCTAAGAGTATAATGTGAACGTTTTAAAACAATAACTGAGAAAAGGGCATGAAGGCTCTATTGACCAGTTTGATAGAAATATTTGGATTGCATGTGAAAACCCCACACTGTACCCCAGAAGTTCATTAATGTACATAGTTACCATTCAATAAAAAAAAGTAATGCATTATGTCCCACATTGTAAATTTATAGAAGTAACTGTGACCATTTCTTTTCCAATGTTTTTTTACTATGCCCATCTATTGTATAACCAAGTTATTGAGACTTTAATTTTTTAAAGTCTTCTTTTTTTCAGAAGCACCCTGAACTCATTCACACAGAGTAGCATTTCACTTTGTGCTCCAGAATCAGCACAAGTATATTAATGGATTGCTTTTTTACCCATTAAATCCTTTTCTGTAATACACATTTTTATTATTATTTTTTATTGTTGGGAATTCATTGAGGGTACAGGAAGCCAGGTTACACTGATTGCATTTGTTAGGTAACGTCCCTCTTACAATTGTGTCATGCCCTCAAAAGGTGTGTCACACACCGAGTCCCCACTCCCTCCCTCATTCCCTCTCTCAGCTCTTCCTTTTCCCCATCCCTTCTTCTCTCTCTCTCTCTGCTCTCCCCTTCTGTTACTCCCCACCATGTACTAAGCTATTAATTGTCTTCATATCAAAATTGAGTATATAGGATTCATGCTTCTCCATTCTTGTGATGCTTTACTAAGAAGAATGTGTTCCATTTCCATCCAAGTTAATATGAAGGATATAAAGGTTCCGTCTTTTTAGTGGTGAATAGTATTCCATGGCATATGTATACCACGGCTTGTTAATTCATTCCTGGGTTGAGGGTTATTTAGGCTGTCTCCATATTTTGGCGATTATAAATTGAGCTACAATAAACAATCTAGTGCAAGTGTCCTTACGGCAAAAGGATATTTTTCCTTCTGGGTAGATGCCCAGTAATTGCAGGATTGCAGGATCAAATGGGAGGTCTAGCTTGAGTTCTTTGAGGGTTCTTCATACTTCCTTCCAAAAAGGTTGTATTAGTTTGCAGTCCTACCAGCAGTGTAAAAGTTTTCCCTTCTCTCCACATCCATGCCAGCATCTGCAGTTCTGAGATTTTGTGATTTGGGCAATTCTCACTGGGATTAGATGGTATCTCAGGGTGGTTTTCATTTGCATTTCTCTAATAATTAGGGAGGATGAACATTTTTTCATATGTTTGCTAGCCATTCATCTGTCTTCTTTAAAGAAGGTTTCATTCATCTCTCTTGCCCGTTGATGTATGGGATTTTTGGCTTTTTTTACGTGGATTAATTTGAGTTCTATATAGATTCTAGTTATAAAGCTTTTGTCTGATTCAAAGTATGCAAATATCCTTTCACATTGTGTAGGTTGTCTATTTGCATTGGTTTTTGTCTCCTTAGTTGTACAGAAGCTTTTCAGTTTAATTAAGTCTCATTTGTTTATTTTTGTTGTTTCTGCAATTGCCACAGAAGTCTTCTTCATAAAGTCTTTCCCCAGGCCTTAAATTTAAGTCCTTTATCTATCTTGAATCAATTTTTGTGAATGGAGAAAGGTGCAGGTCCAGTTTCGCTCTTTTACCTGTGGATATCTAGTTCTCCCAGCACCATTTATTGAATAGGTAGTCTTTCCCCCAGTGTATGTTGTTGTTTGGTTTATGGAAGATTAGGTGGTTGTAAGATGTTAGTTTCATTTCCTGTTTTTGTTTGTTTGTTTTCAAGACAGAGTCTCAAGCTGTCACCCTGGGTAGAGTGCTGTGGCATCCCAGCTCACAGCAACCTCAAATTCTTGGGTTGAAGAGATTCTCTTGCCTCAGCTTCCCAAGCAGCTGGGACTACAAGCATCTGCCCAGCTATTTTTTTTTTTTTTTGGTTGTGAACATCATTGTTGTTTGGCAGACCTGGGCTAGATTCAAACCCTCCAGCTCCAGTGTATGTGGCTGGCACCCTTGTCTCTGTGCTACAGATGCCGAGCCCATTTCCTGGCTTTCTATTCAATTCCAATGTCAGTGTCTCTATTTTTGTGCTAGTATCATGCTGTCTTGACCACTATGGCTTTGTAGTACAGACTAAAATCTGGTATGCTGATGCCCCAAGCTTTGTTTTTATTACTAAGAACTGCTTTCCAAGTCTTGAAATTATGATGTTGGCATTTTAGTAGGGATGGCATTCAATATGTAGATTACTTTAGGAAGCATAGACATTTTAACAATGTTGATTCTTCTCAGCCATGAGCATGGTATGTTCTTCCATTTGTTAATATCTTTGCTATTTCCTTTCTTAGGGTTTCATAATTTTCTTTACAGAGATCCTTTGCCTCTTTTGTTAGGTATATTCTTAGGTATTTCTTCTTCTTCTTTTTTTTTTTTTTTTTTTGAAGCTATGGTGAAGGGAGTTATGTCCTTAATTAGCCTATAAAATTGACTATTATTTGCATATACAAATGCTACTGACTTGTGTACATTGAGTTTATATCCTGAGACATTACTGTATTTTTTGATGAGTTCCAGGAGTCTCACGGTTGAGTCTGTGGGGTTCTCTAAGTATAAGATATTATCATCAGCAATGAGGAAGAGTTTGACGTCCTCTGCTCCCATTTGGATGCCCTTTATTTCATTCTCTTGCCTGATTGTATTAGCTAGAACTTCCAGCACTACATTGAGTAGTAATGGCCACAGAGGACAACCTTGTCTGGTTCTAGTTCTAAGTGGGAAAGCTTTCAGTTTTACTCCATTCAGTAAAATATTAGCAGTGGGTTTGTCATAGATAGCTTTGATCACTTTAAGAAAAGTGCCACCTATGCCTATGCTCTTCAGTGTTCTAATTAAAAAAGAATGATGGATTTTATTGAATACTTTTTCTGCATCTATTGAGAGGATCATATAGTTTTTGTTTTTGCTTCTATTAATACAGAATAACGTTTATGGACTTGCATATGTTAAACCAGCCTTGCATCCCTCAGATGAAGCCTAATTGATCATGATGTATGACTTTTTTGATGATAAGCTGTAATCCATTGGCTATGATTTTGTTGAGAATTTTTGCATCTGTATTCATTAGTGAAATTGGTCTGAAGTTCTCCTTTCTAGTTGGGTCTTTTTGGTATCAGGGTGATATTTGCTTCATAAAATGTGTTGGGGAAGATTCCTTTTTCCTCAATTTCTTGGAATAATTTCTGCATGTGGAAATAAGCTCTTCTTTGAAGGTTTGATAGAATTCAGATGTGAAACCATCCAGACCAGGGCATTTTTTTGTTGGAAGATTTTTTATTGTTTCTTTGATCTAAGTCCTCAAAATTGGTCTGTTCAAGAGATCTATTTCTTCCTGGCTAAGTCTAGGTAGAAAGTGTTATTTCAAGTATTGATCCATTTCCTTCACATTGTCAAATTTCAGAGCATAGAGTTTCTGGTATTATTCAGAGATAATCTCTTGTATTTCTGTGGCATCAATTGTTATTTCCCCTTTACCATTTCTGATTAAGGTTACTAGAGATTTTACTTTTCTATTTCTGGTTAGTCTAGTCAAAGGTTTATCTATTTTGTTTATTTTTCAAAGAACCAATTCCTTGTTTCATTAATTTTCTGAATGATTCTTCTGTTTTCAATTTCATTAATCTCTGATTTAATTTTTGATATTTTTTTTCTTGTTCCAGGCTTAGGCTTAGATTGTTCTTCTTTTTCCAATTCCTGAAGATGGTTTGTGAGTTTGTTGATGTGCTCTCTTTCTGTTTTTTGAATGTAGGCATCTAAAGTGATAAATTTTCCTCTCAGGACTGCTTTTGCTATATCCCACAGGTTTGGGTAGTCTGTGTCTTCATTGTTGTTACGCTCAAGGAAGTTATTGGTTTCATCTTTTGTTTCTTCCTGCACCCAACTGTCATTCAGCATGAGGCTTGTTTAATTTCCATGCCTTTCTTGTCTGAGGTTGAACATTTTTGTTTAGTGCCTTATGGTATGGGAAGATACAAGGTAAAATTTCAATTCTTTTGATTCTTTTGAGATTTGTTTTGTGTCCTAGGATATGGTCAATTTTGGAGAATGTTCCATGGGCTGATGAGAACATATATTTTGTTTCCTTGGGATGGAGTGTTCTAGATATGTCTAAAAAGCACAGTTGTTCTATGGTCTCATTTAAGTCCCTTACATCTGTGTTTAATTTCTGTTTAGAGGATCTGTCCAACTCTGTAAGAGGAGTGTTAATGTCTCCTGTTTTTATGGAGTTATAGGATATCATATTGCTGAGATTGAATAAGGTCTGTTTCAAGAATCTGGGAGCATTTAAGTTGGGTGCATAAACATTTACAATTGAAATGTCTTCCTGTTGTATTTTTCCCTTGACCAATATGAAATGTCCATCTTTGTCTTTTTTGATGTTAGTTGCTTTAAACCCACATGTGTCTGAAAATAAGATTGCAGCCACTCTTTTCTTCTGAATTTCATTTGACTAAAAAATTGTCTTCCAACCCTTAACTTTGAGTTTTAATTTGTCTTTTGAGGTTAGGTGTGTTTCCTGCAGACATCAAATGGATGGCTTGTATTTTTTAATCCAATCAGCCAATCTATGCCTCCTCAGTGGGGAATTCAAGCCATTAACACTTATTGAGATAATTGATAAATGTAGTATCATTATATTCATCTTATTTTGTGAAAGTCTTTTGCTTAGTTTTGTCTTTTGCATCATTATGGAAGCTAGGTTCTGTCCTTCAATTTCTGAGTTCTTACTTTGCTGGTGGTCCACTGTGATTGTCAGTGTGTAGAACAGGTTGAAGTGTTTCCTGTAGAACTGGTCTTACTGTGGCAAATTTCCTCAATGTTTGCATATCAGTAAAAGATTTTATTTCTTCACCAATATTAAAGCTTGGCTTAGCAGGATATAGAATTCTGGGCTGAATATTGTTCTGTTAAAGTAGATTAAAGGTAGATGACCATTGTCTTCTTGCTTGAAAAGTTTCATTAGAGAAGTCTGCAGTCACCCTGATGGATTTGCCCCTATAGGTCAACTGGCACTTACTCCTGGCAGCTTGCAGAATCTTTCCTTTTGTCTTGACTTTGGACAGACTCATCACAATGTGTCTTGGAGAAGCTCTGTTAAAGTTGAGGTGACCTGGGGTCTGATATCCCTCTGAAAGAAGTGTGTCAGAATCTTTAGTGATATTTGGGACATTTTCATTTATAATATTCTCTAGTATGGCTTCCATTCCCCTGGGACATTCTTCTTCCCCTTCTGGGATACCTATAACTCATATGTTTGAATATTTCATAAAGTCCCATAATTCTGTCAGTGAACATTCTGCTTTCTCTCTCTTTTCTGCCTCTTTAACTATCTGAAATATCTCAAGAGGTTTGTCCTCTATCTCTGAGATCATTTATTCTGCATGGTCTAATCTTTTGTTGATACTTTCTGTTGCATCATTAAGTTCCCTTATTGACTACTTCAATTCCTTCAGCTCTGCTATACCTTTTCTATATTCTTCATATCTTTCATCTCTTATTCAATTCTGCTTTTAGATCTCTTTTGGTTATTTTCCACTTTCTCAGGAATTTCCTTCATTGTTTTCATCATCTGTATTTTAAATTCCCTCTTTGTCTTTCTAACATTTCTTTATAGGTGGAATCCTCTGCATTAGCTACCTCATAGTCCCTTGAGGGTGTTGCTCTGGATTGATTTTTTGTGTTGCCAGGATTTTTCTATTGATTCTTCCTTATGAATGTTTTCTTTTATCTGTTTCCTTGCCATAATTTTCCTTTCACTTACTCTTGCTCTTTTTAGTTTTGATGAGTCCTTTTAGCAAATGACCAAAAGGATGAGAAGATTGAGGAGCAAGAAGGGAAAAATATTTAAAAAAAGAAAAAAGAGAAAGTAGAGGGGGTGAGTAAAACATAATATTGACAAAAAGAAGAGAGGCACATAAAGAGGGTGACAGGAATAATAAAGGTGTACAGTAGGATTCTTTGACCCAACCTTAAAAACCCCCAACCTCTGGGGGGACTTGTTTGGGTGGTTCCCTTAAGGTCAACAGCTCTTTGCCAGCCTGTTCAGACACAGAAACCCACCTCCACCAAATAGAGAGGAAAGACAAAAATACTATAATTCAAACCAAAACAAATAAACAGAACACCTTACGGGATAAAATTGGGGGAAAAAACAAATAGTAAGACAGAAACACTGGCAAAAATGAAGTTCTTATTATTAAAGAAGGCAACAATGGAAAATTATATTTAAACTAGAAAAATGAAGAGAGAGAAATAAAAGAAAAATATGAGGGAAAATTTCAAAATAAATTTAAAAAATACCAAAACCCATAACAAAACCAAAGCAGTATATATATATATATATATATCTTGCTAAATATTGTCTGGACAACAGGTGATCTTCTGGCTATGAGATATTAATCACAATGCTGATACAGCTGTATGAAATGGAGACTGGTTGCCTCTGTTGATTTCTCAAAACCTGCAGGGTTGAGAGCCTAAATATCTCCTCAGCCCACTTAAAAGATACTTTAAACCATTAACCTTGGCTAAGCGGAAGCTTTCCCAGGAAAACACTTGTCCCTGGGATCTCTCCTGAAGTGGCTGCCCACATACTCAGTGTGCCAAACCAGTCTCACTCTATGCCTCTGAGGTTTGAGGCTGCAAGGCAGCCATCCTACTGCCAAACACTGAAATCTCCACTCTTCCCCAGTGTCTCAGTCCTGGCCTTTGGGACTGCTCAGTCACTACTTCATTCACCCAAGGTCTACCAGTCTGAGCCTGCTCTGTGACCCTGAGGGTGGAGCCTGCAGGAGCAGTTCTCCCACAATGGCTGGCTTGACCCACAGCTGAACAATATTAGTTCCATTCTGGTTCAGCAGTTCAGTCCAGGGCCCTAGACAATGCTTAAAGTCATCTGCACTCTGGCTCAAGTTCTTTCAAGGTAATTCAACCAAATGTCCAAGTCCAAAAAAAAAACAAAACAGCCCACAGAGAAGGCCTTCTTTGTTTGCAATCTCTCTGCTATAGTATTTATATCTATGACAGCCTCAGACCAAATGAACACAACCACTTGCCAATTCTCCACTGCTTTTGTCCTCCTTCTGGGATCCAGAAGTCTCTTATCTCTCTGTGTCCCCAAAGTGATGTTTCTGGGCAGAGCCCACAAGCCAGAGATACCTAGAGTCTTCTCTGCCCAATCTCAACATGCCCTGTTATTCAGCTGCCAACTTGCTCCCTCTCCTGTAACACACATTATTAAATTATACTCTTAAAATAATGAAAAAAGCATAGTTCAGTATTTTTTATGCCTGACGTCTGACTAAACAATAATATAAAAGGAGAATATGATGAGTTTATTCATTTCTATATGAAAACTTCCTTTGGAATAAAGCACCATAAAGCACATTTGAAAGAGAAGTGGCCAATTGAAAGGAAATTACAGCACATACTCCAGGAACAGAATTAAACGGTTGATATGCAAGTATATTTTGCAAATAAATAAGGAAAAGTTTCATGAAAATAATGGACAAAATAAGATAAAAAGGTAATGCAAAATTCTAGATTTATATATGACCAATAAATGTATGAAAAATATAGAAAAAGACTTATCTTTTATTTTCTCCTGTCTTCATAGCAACAGGCACAGATTTAAAACTTTCACAAGCCATTGTGGATGGAATACATTTCTGAAAGGCAAATTGGTGTCCATTCATTCACATAATGTTTACTGGTGAATAAAATAATTGAAATGTAGAATATACATACATTTTGACAAAACAATTCCAATTTTAGGGCTTTTATGTTTTGGAGATTATTACAGAAATGTGAAAATCTGAATATTCAAGAATGTTAGCCAAAATATTTATAAGATAAATTGAAAATGCCTTAATGCTTAAATTTAATATTTAATGATCAGAGTATTAAGTTATGATACATGCTTATGAAGACATGTATAACAATTGGCAATGAAATTGTCATAATACAATTATTTTATGGTTCTATATTTAGTCAGGACAAGTGTAACAGTATTTCTTGACTGAAGCTGTTATGAAACACATACATGATATGACAAAAATCAGCAAATATCATTTAAGAATAAAACCATATGAGGAATAAAAATATGAAGTCCTTAAGAATAAGTATTTCTAAAGATGAACAATTGGAAAAAAATTAACACTTTATTGAAAAGTGTTAAAATAAATCATAACAAATGGAAAAGTATGTTATATCCATGGATTGAAAGAAGCATTGTCTTAAAGATGTCAGTTCTTCCCAGGTCAACTGATGGGTTCCATATAATCCTAATAAAATCACAGCAGGGATTTTAATGGAATTTCAGAAGCTGATTCTATGATTTGCATGTAGCAAAAGGTTAAGAAAAAACAGGATATTTATGAAAAACAAGACATGGGAACTTATCTCACAAAACATCAAGCATAATTATAATGTAATTTCTATTAAAGGAATAATGTAACAGCATATAATAGCTAAAAAAAATTCACATATATATGAAAATTTGAAATGTGTCAGAGGTAGAATTGCAGAAATGTGGATTGAGGGTAATCAGGTCAGTAATGACATGGTAACAACTGTTTATCCATTTGGATAACCCATAAATATCTCTACCTCACACCATATAATGAAATGCAATTCCATAAATTGACCTAACACAGGAAGCAAAACTTTAAAAATATATTAAACATTTAAAAATGATTTAATAAAATAATCTTGTAGCCTTTGGACAGAGAAGGATTTCCTAAATAATATACACGTATGCACATCAGAGACAAATACAGTGTAAACAACAAACAATGAGTTTAGTTACATTAAAATTAAAACTTTTCATCAGAAAAATCACAAAAAATGAAAATAGAGATTATTAGAAGACATTTGCAACATACTGAATGAGAATAGAGCAATGACCCAAAGGAAAAAAAATTATCAAAAGACATGAAATATTGATTTCCAGAGGGGAAAACCAAAATAGCCAGCAAGTTCCTGAAAGAAGTTTTCAACTGTGCTAAGAATCACAGAAAAAACAAAAAACAAAAAAACAAGAACAAACCATGACAGCATATAATTTCATATTTATCATGTTAGAGAGAATTTAACATCCTGACAGTATTTATTATCCACACTAATACTGAGTAACAGAAATTGTCGTATCTCTCATGGGAGTATACATTTGCACAACTACTTGGGAGAGCGATTTGTCAACATCTAGTCAGGATAAAGACAAACACACTCAATGACCTTCCAGCTCTACTCCTAAGTCTGTGCCCTGGATGCAAGTGAAGGCCTATAAAAAAATGTTAAGAAGTAGCACGTTTTATAAAGCACAAAGTGAAAACAAGATAATGACACAACTTCAGGTGAATGCATAAATAAAGTATAAATATTTTACCCTGGAATACTATTTTATCATGAAAATAAATAAAGGTGAAATTGAGTAGCCTGCATAAACATTGATAAATGTTACCAAGACATAGAAGATAATATCACCTTTAGAAAGTTAAAATTACAATTTATACCTAATATCTAAATAAACTGTAAATGAAATATAGTAAAGTACAAATAAATTATAGCTAAGGAAAGTTATTTGTTAGATTAGACTTAGTTATAAATAAATTATAAGTTAAGGATAAATAAATACAAGAAAGTATATGAATTAAACAGAAAGGAAAATCAGAAGATACAGAATAATGAACATCTCTGGGTGGAGAGGAGTATGAGGGTATGATTTCAAAAACATTTTTGATGTCTTATTTCTTAAATGGAGCATACATACCTGGGTGTTCATTAAACTGCTATGCTTAGTTTGTTTCTGTGTGAAATATTTTCTTTAAAAATTTATACACATGTAAAATTTTATACACACATATATAAGGTATTAGTCCATCATATTTATATATATATCAAAATAGTTCCAAAATGTGTTATTTTATTTTGTTAATTTTGTTTGTCCTTTTTTGCCTGGCAAATATTTTATTTAATACACATGTATTTATATCTCTTTTTTCTATATTATTTCTTTTCTTTTTTAAATTTCTTTCCTTTCCTTTTCTTTTCTTTTTAGATAGAATCTCACTCTGAGCCTTGGGTAGAGTGCCATCCTACTGCCTCAGCCTCATGAGTAGATGGGACTACAGGCACTTGCCACAAAGCAAGGGTAATTTTTTAAGTTTAAATATAGACAGAGGTCTCGCTCTTCCTCAGGCTGGTCTGGAACTCCTGAGTGCAAGGGATCCTCCCACCTCTGCTTCCCAGAGTGCTAAGATTAGAGGTGTGAGCTACTGTTCTTGGCCTCTGTATTATTTATTTTTTTTAAATTTAGAATGTTTTTCTCAATCCTGAGATAAGATAACCATTTTGCTATAGGTACTTCTTTCTTTATGATTTAATTTTTCCAAAATATTTAATCCCATAGAATCATATTGAGTTAAATGAGGGTTTACATTTTCTTTCCAATTGATCAAATTCCGTAATTCCAGATATTCAACAGCCATTTTCCCCATCGATAACTGACACCTGCATTGTCACATTTAAAATCCTTACATACTGTAACATTTAATTTTTTTATTCACACCAGTTTCAAGGTTTGGGGGTTAATTGTGTAAAATTTATAGGCTGAATTATTAGAATTATTTTCAGACTGAGACTTTCAGTAGATAAGAAAAGCCCTCTGGATTTCTGGCAAACAAAGGGAAAAAAGGGAATTTCCTAGGACTAGGATCTTGGAATCCTGCCCTCTTTATCCTTTCCCAGGGAGTATCTTGCAGGGATCTCTCTGATTTAGAAAAGCAGGACATGACTTTTCTCTCAGGAAACGTGGAGGAAACAAATTAAACTTTGCCACCTAAGTGAGGATGAGTTTTTCTTTTCTCTGCGAGCATGGGTCAAGTGATGTTTGAACATGTCCCATGACTAGACATGGATCACATTGATGAGAACGACTGGTCTCAAGCCATTTGATCCCTTGTCTAAGAGAAGCTTCTGGAACCAAGGCTGAACTTGGAGTGATCCACCTTGGAAGAGGCATCACTTGCCTCACAGATAGAGGAGAGACACTAAAACACCCAAGAGAAGAGGGGTTTTCAATTGGATTCTGCTACCTAATTAGCCCCAGTAATAGAAGAAAATTGCACCCACATATGAGATTGTGCCCCTTTCCCTAGTCTCCATTCAGAAAATATGTTTATAAAGCCAGATGAGAAGAACAGATGTCAGGTGAGAGGTGAGTAGAAGAAGCAGCTCCCTTTGCCTGCTGGGTTAGACCAGCCCACTGGAGTAGGGACCTGAAAGGCCACTAAGTCACACTCAGCATGGATATCACCTCTCAGACAGGATAGTCCAGCTTCTGAATTGAAACCCAGTTTTTCAAGTAACAAATCATCGTTGGTAAGCTTTCCAACATCACATTTAAGAATTAGAAGAATATCCCACTCGGCAAAGTATTAAGGAAGATAGAATACAATTTAAAACCTTTTTTTACAGCAGCACCCATAGCACAGTGTTTACGGCGCCAGCCACATACATCAAGGCTGGCAGGTTCAAATCTGGCCCAGGCCACATAAAGCAATAATGACAACTGCAACAGAAAAATAGCCAGGCATTATGGCAGGCGCCTGTAGTCCCAGCATACTTGGGAGGCTGAGGCAAGAGAATCACTTAAGCCCAAGAGTTGGAGGTTGCTGTGACCTGTGACACCATGGCACTCTACCCAGGGTGACAGCTTGAGACTTTGTCTCAAAGAAATAAAATAAAAAATAAAGACTTTTATTAAATCCTACCAACTAAGCTTGCTTTATGGGAGGGTTATAGAGAGATTACTTAACATCCACCAGCTTAAGAAAACACATGAGTACATAAGGCTTTAGAGCAGGATAACATTTGAGCTGCTCTTGGAAGAAGGGATAGAATTGGAAAACTTCCAGGTGGTGGAGAGGTAATTGGAGGAAAATTTCAGATAGAAGGATCAGCAGGTGAGGCTGCTAATACTGACACAGAGTTTTAGTAGAGGTTTGGCCCTGGTGGTGAGAGTGGCAGTGTTAGCAGTGGAAACACAGGAAAGAAAAGGAGAGTCTGGCCTTTGCTGAATGCTTACAGTATTCTGAATACAGAACTATACAGAGTAAACTCTGCTCACTGTCTCCTAGGAGAGAAGGCATAAAGACATACAGGTGTACATGACATCTGAGCATGAGGGAGTTGCTCAGTGTGCTAGGAGCATGAGTAGACACAGTCTCTGTTCAGTTTCAGTTGCAGTAATTCAGAAGTGCATAAATTATTCTGCAGAAAGCTAAAGATTCCCAGACGTAAAATGAAAAATTGAGAAATGTGGTACCAGGTGTGTTCTGGAAAAATTGAGAAATGTGGTATGAGGTGTGTTCTGGAAAATGGTAGAGAATGACTTGGAGAAGGAACAGGAAGAGACAAGAGGAGAGAACCAGTGATAAGAAAACTATTGTTTTCAAAAACATTTATGGATTTCTAGTTGTCTTATTTATTTATCCATCTTTCCTGTTTTCTTTTTTCTTCCAGGTGTGCCTATGCATATAAGCATGTGTGCACACGTGCT
>CAUYQV010164561.1:0-15029 GCA_963574575.1 Galagoides demidoff
TTATCTTACAAGGGTACAAGTGAATCTTTCTAAGAGTAGAATATAATCATCTTAACACAATAACTAAGAAAATGACATAAAGGCTATGTTAACCAGTTTGATGAAAATATTTCAAATTGTATATGAAAACACCACACTGTACCCCATGATTGCATTAATGTCGACAGCTATCATTTAATAAAAAAAAAAAGAAATAAATAAAAAAAAGAAGTTTTGAGAGGCAAAAAAATTAGGGTCCAGAGAAGGAGGCTTATAAAAAGGGATATAACAAAAGTATTTCTTGTGGTTTTAATCATGTATATAGATAACTTTTGTAAGTTCTTTAAAAAAACCACACATGGATTATGAATGGCAGAGGGTTTTTCCAAATGGTGAGCTCTATGCAGGTGGACATGGAGTCTTTTTATCTAGAGCCCTGGTGCCTAGAATGCAACATGCACATGGGAGGTGTTCAGAAAATGATTCCTAAATGAATGAGTGGAAGCCCAACTAGAAAGCAATTTGGAAAATGCCAATAGTGTAGAAGGTATAATACCATACAGCCACTAAAAGGATCATTATGAATAGGTAGAAATGGGACTTTTTAAAATAAATGAGTAAATAAACAGAATTTCACTATAATTGTAATAATGCAGATATTCATATATTGCCTGTATAAGTAAAGATAAAATCATGGAAAAAAAATAAAAAAGAAAAAAAGAAAGAAAAGTTAACATAGTCATAAAGGTTAGGAGATCAGGTTAAAACTTTGGCGTCCTAAATTTAAATTGTGACTATCACTGTGAATTCATGAGATGTTTTCCCATTATTAAAAAAAAAAAAAGATTCTAGATATATTTATGGTAGGCCAAAAAATGCTCCCCAAAGGTGTCAAGTCCCTAATTCCCAGAAAATGAATATTAATTTATATGACAAAAGTTCTTTGAAGATATAATTAAGTTAAAGATCTTGACATAGGGAGATTATTTTGCATTATCCAGATGAGCCCAAAATAATCAAAGGAGTCTCTCTGTTAGATGGAGACAGCAGAGTTAGAGGCAAAGTGATATGTGATGACAGAAGCAGAAGGATGGAGGCAAAGAGGTTGGATGGATGGAGGACTGCTAGCTTTCAGCATGAAGGGTGGGATCATGAGCCAGGAAGTATGCAGCCTCTAGAAGACGGGGAGCCCAAGGAGATGCTATCCTATGGATTCCAGAAGGAACACAGCTCTATCCAACCATTTTAGTCTTCTGACTTACAGAACTTTAGAAGAATACAGTTTGTGCTTTTTAAAGCAACAATGTTTGTGCTAATTTGTTGCAGTGGCAATAAAAATTAATATAATATCTGTTGTAAAAGATCTAGAAATAATGAGCAATGCATTTCCAATGAGTCGACTAACCACTTAGATTATGTTATCTGGATACAATTTTTTAACAAAAGGAAACATTCAGGTATCCTTGGAGAAATGGCTGATTGTGGTATGAGTCAGAAAATGTATAAGATGTTCCTGAAATGTCTTGTAAAACTAGATAGCAGAAATGATATGATACTGTTAGGGTCAGGTCAAAAAATCCTAGAACCTATTTGAGGAGCCTGTCCCTGGATATAGTTGAGATAATAAGAATAATAATTGTATCTATGAGTACATAATTATATCAAAAACAAGTCAAAACCAATACAAAAAAGCTCATTGGTCACTGTTAGAGAATGATAGGTAACCAAATCATTATATTAAAAACTGAGTAATAAAGGCAAAGAATCATAGAACTTATCTTCTCCCCTTAGTAAAAACTGTAACTCAGTTTAAATGAATAATAGAAAAAGTTTTTTTTAATAAAATTATGCCAGTTCCTTCTTAATGAAGAAATATACAAACAGAATATCATGTTTATCCAACTCCCACCAATATAATAGCTTCTAGAAAAGAATACTAATGACTATTAACACCACATAGAGACAATTAGATATTGTGTATTTTCTGATGAAAATGCATAACATCTAAGAAATAATCTTGCTAAGAAAATAGACCTGAATCTCTGAATCCAATTCCTTTTTTTCTCCAGAAATACAGGTGAAAGTGTAACATGGTCATCACTTATGCAAGGTTACATGTCATATATAAATGCTGAGACCTCTAGTGAAAAATTACCTAAAATTAAATAATATTTCTTCAGCTATTATAAGGATATCATTGCTATATCTATTTAAAACAATCTCATTTTTTAGAGATACTTATATTATAAAGTAAATGATATAATGGCTTAGATTTATTCTAAAATAATCCAATACAGAAGTACAAATGAAATGAGATTGGCCCTGAGTTGGTAATTAATTATTAAAGGGTAGATGAAACAACTTTTTTTTTATAAGTTTGAAGTTTATCCTGATGAAAAGTTTTAAAAATTGTGATTACAGTAAAACTTCTGTAAGCTGACCACCCAAGGGACTGTAACAAACTGGTCAACACCTGGAGCTGGTCAGCATAAGGAACTAGGCCTGCTGTCCTTATATGTACATGTAGGGCATGTCCGGTCTATGAAAATTAGGACAACTTAAGGAGATGGGTTGATATAGGGAGGGAGGTAGTTAACTACAGAAACTCTACTCTACTTCTATAATTTTTATGAAAAATTTCAGAGGATCAAGTAAGTAGAGAGTATAAGTAATTTTGGATATAAGTATATCTGTCTTCTAAAGGTATACATTTATATTAGCAACGACCAACCAATGAAAATTTTCAAATTTTAGAATTTGATTGCTTATTTTAAAAATTGGCATGATATTGATATGATCTGTATAAGAGTAATAATTTTACCATTTTGCTGGTGATTTAAAATAGTAGTTTGACTAAGTTACCTGGACACCTTGGCTATAACCTGTCACAAAACTAACAGGAAACTTTACCAATACACACAAAGAGGAAAATTATAAATCACAGACAATCTTTGGCATAATTTTATCCTGTGAGAAGAAACAGAGCAGATTCATTTTCTCCTACAATGGTAAATGAGGCTTAGTTGTTATTAAAATCCTTGGAGGCTGCTACTTGAATTGGAGATAATCCTTCTAAAGATAACCTCTTCTGTCCTTTTTCACACATTTCACCATGTGGAAAAGTTGAATCTAATGCCAGAGCTTCTCCAGCCCTGTTGTGCTTAGAGATTTATAATACACTGTACTTTTCTGCCCTTTCTCTGGAATGAGGCCCTATGGTTTGGATTCAAAGTTATTTACCTTTATATTTATTTCCAGTACCTCTAAGTGCCTAGAATTTAGTTATATTCAGTAAATATTTATTGAATAATTGAGAAATGTTTTCTTACTTTTTAAGTATCAGTTTATTTCCTAGGTATTTTGATGAGAATTGATCAGAGGAAATTTTAAAAAGTACTATGTTGGTAGCTCATAATTCAGGTATCATGGCTTCAAGGTAATTCTTTGTATTAGACTCCTATTCCTTTTTGCTATGGCCTGAATGTTTGTATTTCCCTAAATTTCCTGTATTTGACACCTAATCATCAAGGTGATGATACTGGGAGTGGAGTGTTTAGGAAGTGATTAGATCACGAGGGTACAATTTTTGTTGTTAGTGCCTTTATTAGTGTCCTATGAAGGAGATCCCCGAAAGACACCTTGACCCTCTACAATGTGAGGACACAGCTACTAAACTAGACTCTACTGACTACTGACTCGATCAGTGCCTTGATCTCATCTGACAGAACTGAGAGAAATACATTTCTGATATATATAAACTGCCTACTTAATGGAATTTTATTATAGACTAAGATGCTGCTGTAAAGGAATTACCACAAATTTTGTGGCTTAAAGCAACACAAACTTACTATCTTACAGTTGTGGAGGTCAGATGTCCAAAATCAGAGTGATATCAAGGCTGTACTCCTTCTGAAGCTCTAAAGAATTATGTGGACTTTCCTCTTCCAGCTTCCAGGGTCTGCCATCATTCATTGGTTCACCACCCCATTCAAATCTCTGACCTCTGCTTCCACACTCACATCTCTCTGACTGCAATCCCCCTGTGTTTCTCTTAGAAGAACTCTAGCAATTATATGGGACCCACCTGGATATTCCAGAATAATCTCACATTCCAAAAGTTTTAATTTAATCACATGTGAAAAGTCACTTTTTCCATGTAAGGAAATATAGTCATAGGCTGTGGGCTTGAGGACGTGAATACCTTTGGGAGGCTAGTCTTCTGTCTACCGTGCATTTACTCGTATACAAATAATACATGATACTTACACTGGGGAGTTGGAGAGCGACTATGTCAGGATTGTATCCAAAAACACTTCACTAGGAGTATCAAGATACTCTCACTATGGTAAAATTACTCTCTATTAAGCACCTTTGGATTACCTAGAAAAACAAACAGGAGCAGAAGAATTTGTTATAAAGTTAATCTGATTGTATGCATATATATATATGCATATATATACATATGTATACATCCGACATACATACATATATATATATATAGAGAGAGAGAGAGATAGCTAGAGAGAATATACAGGATGCTCATAAAGGTCGTGTGTAATGTACTATGTTAAACTATTTTAAATTGTGCATGAACTTTATGGATACTCTATACACACACACACACACACACATATACACACATATAGGGCTTCATACAGTCGCATGCTTTTAGTCTCTTGTTCCACTCCAATGATATGTGAATTTTATTTAATTCTATCTATAAAGATAATTTTAGTTGTCCTTACAATTGCTCCAGAGACTTAAAACAAAGGTAATGCTTATTTTTTCTTTATGTATATTACTTTGGGCAGGGTAAATGTTGATAGCAAAAAATAAGGTGAATGACAAACTGATAGAGTATAGCTGAGAGAAGAACTACGTGGCTGCAATTCAGGCAGATGATGTTTTACTGAAATGCCCTCGTTTCTGTAGCTGAAACCCTCATTTCTGAAATAGTGCTGTGGGTCTCTCTACAAACAGGTAATAATTCAATTGATAAGAGTTCAAAAGAATATTACAGAAAAGTAACACCCATTATGTTTCAGAATTCTAACACATGTAATTAATAATTCATAATAATATCTAGTCTTGAGCTTTCTATTATTAAATAAGTAAACAAAGAATCATGCCAATCAAATTGTTATAACCATTCTATTTTACTTTTAAGGAATATGATTAACTCTCCTCATTGATGGCTTCCATCTATGATTTAACAAAGGATTAAAGTCATAGCATGGAGGATGAGATTCTGCTTGTTATTTATTAAAGACAGGGAATGTGGAGCAGGTTCTGACTTCTCCCCATTCATAGTTTTGTCCAAGAAAGCAAATGAACTTCTGGCCACACCCTGTCCTTGAAATGAAAGTAAAACTGGAGTTGAAAAGTATGGGAAGAAAGTGAAATTCTGTTAAATAAATTAGAAGACACCACTGAACAGACCAAAAATTAATAGGAAAGTGATATTTATACATTAAGTCTGTACTGCTTACACCTTAGATTTAATAACCTAGTAGATATAACTATATTTGAAAAATCCCCAGAATCATTATGGGGTTTGAGGTTTAAAAATATTTTTTCATGCATTTATAAGCTCATTCTTACATAAGCTTGTTAAATATATTTTAAAAAAATTATAATTTCCTCTTTTTACAGATGAGGAAACAGAAGTTCAAAGAATAATTAGTTCAATTTAACAAGCCTGTATTTCAACCTTTTTTCTTTTAATTCCTTTATCTATTTATTTATCTAATTATCACAAATTTATTTGTTACCTTTTATGTTCCAAGTAGTGTACTGGACAGGTACACAGTGGTGAGCAAAAAAGATAACATATTTGCCTTAGTAGGATTTATTTCACATTCTAGAGGGAGACAGACAAAAGAAATGTAAGCAAACAAATAAACATATAATTATAATTTGTCAAAGTATTTTAAATAAAAGAAATAACTCATTACTCAAAGTTTTCAGAGTACAAGAACCAGTGAACGATTATATATAACATAGAGATTTTATATATGTCTACACACATAGTAAGTGTGTGTTTGTATATGTATGCATAGAGAGACATTATAAGGAATTGGTTCACACAGTTATGGAGGCTGAGAAGTCCTATAATCTGTTTCTGAAAGATCTAGACCCAGGAGAGTGAGCCAGTTATATAGTGCCCATCCCTGTGCAGGTGAAGACAATGTCCCAGTTCAACAGCAATAAGGCAGCAAAAGTCAATTCCCCCTTACCCCACCTTCTGGTCTATTCAGGCCTCTGACAGGTTGTATGAGTGAGGCCCACTCACACTGGGAGAGCAATCTGCTTCATTCAGTCTACTAATTCAAATGTTAATCTCATCTAAGCACATTCTCACAGCCACACAGGCAATAACAGCCACTCAGAGATAATTTTTAACAAAATATCTGCATGCCATATGGCCCATTCAAGTTGGCACACAAAATTAAGCATCATATAAATGCTATAAAAAAATACTGTATGAAGGCCCACTTGAAAGTTTTCTGTTGAGACTGGCAAGATTAGAAAAATAATCAGTCAATTGAGAAATGATGAGAATAGTGAGTGCTCCAAGCTGAGAAAACATCATATTTGAAGAAATGATGAGACTAGTGAGTGCTCCAAGCTGAGAAAAGATCCTATTTGCTAGCACAGCTCAGCACTATTAGAGGCATCGTATGTGTGTGTCTGTGTGGGCGAGGGCATGGTGGGAGAGTCCTCCACATCTGTCAAAGGTCTCACTGTCTTAGAGCAAGACCTAAAGCCATGATTACTTTGAAGCCTCACATAAGACTACAAAGTGGGAGGGACTAAAGGGAAGATAGGATTAAATAATAATGCTTAATACATGGTTTACTAATGTTTGGTACATGGTTGAGAAATCTCAACTCTAGGAAGCTTTCCATCCAGTCTGCAGGCTCTCATATGGGATTTTCTGAACCAAATTACCTAAGGTGAAGAGACAAGGATCACATCAATAAGACTTTCCATATATAGTGGCTTAATTCTATCTTGTGAAATATGTATAACACTTAATAATTTCTTCTATATAATGGCAAAGTGATACTTTTGTAGGCCTTCCTGGGATGTACAATTTCCTCTCTCTCTCTCTTCCCCTACCCACCATTTAATTACTTACCTTATTTTTGTTTGTTTGTTTGTTTCTTATAAAGTGTATCCTCCATCAAGGAAACCTATTTGACTTTTCATAAAAGCACTGAAAACATGGGTAAATGCTTTGAAGATTCAAAGCCTGTCTCATTAATTATATAACAGTTTTCCCCCCTGAGGAAAGATTAAAGTATATCTTGTGAAAATGAGAAAAATACAAAAATGAAAAGAACCATTCAACAAAAGTGCCTCATTCTCATGCCATTCAAGTAATACATTTCCACAAGTGTTTGATTTCAAAGGAAACTATATCTAAAGAAGCAAAGAAAAATTTACTAAAATGATTATATCCTTTCAGTAGGCCTCATCTCCAACTGTAACTAAATGTAAAATGGTGACATTATGAGCACAACAGCATTTTATATATTATTGAGTATAATTTTAAGATTTGAAACTCCAGTGTGGCAAATCTGGGAAGATTAATTTCATGATAATCAAAGACAGGGCAAGAGATTCTTACTCACATGAACAGTCACTTTTGCATATAGACACTCAAATCTGGTGACTGAAAGAAAGGATTTGGATAATTGAATAAGAGCCTGGCCCCACAATGCAACAGAATAGAACTTTATTCATGGTAGAAACTGTTGCCATTAACAAGTAGCTTTTAACACAAACCTAGAAGTTGTAAGGATCCAAGTTTGCCTATGCATCTGCTTAGAAGTTTCTGCCTTTCAATCTAGGCACTCTCTTGCCTGATGTATATACACATATTTTGTCTGTCTACTAAATATTTACTCATCTTTCATGAGTTAGCTTTACAATCACTTATATTTTGACACTGAAATCACTTTGTGCAATTATTTTGATAAAGAACCCATGATGGTTAATTTTAGGCATCAACTTGGAGGGTGTTTTATATGAAATTAACATTTAAATTGCTTATCTTTGAGTAAACGGATTGCTCCCCAACATTTGCTGGGCCTAATCCAATCAGTTGAAGGCTTAACTAGAACACAATGACCTGCCTCTCAGACTGCTTTCAGGCTCATCCACTCTCCTGGGACTCTATCTACTGGTGGTAAGAGTGGAATAGACCGGAACTGCACTGTCAACTCTCCTAGGTATCAAGCCAGATGACTCAGCTCACAGCCCATAATCCCAGACTCCATAATTACATGAGCCATTCCTTACAATCAATCAATCTCTCTCTATGTATGTGTGTGGATATAGTGTTCCATTTCTCTGAAAAACACTAGTACAGGAAGTTTTAGTACCAGTAGAAGGCAATAGGATGGACATTCTTTATCAGTATATATATATATATATATATATTTTAAAACGTCCAAATTTACTTAAATAGTCCACAATCTAGTTAACTCATTATCCATGTTCTCTTACACTGATGACTTCTTTACAAATGGAATGACTACAATGTTAAGTGTTGGGTTGAAATAATGGGAATAATTTCTTTTAAGCACAAATATTGAAATTAATTTTTGATAAAGATAAAAATTAGAGGCATGAAAAATGTATTTGCATTGCTAGAGGACAAACTTTTAGCAATTTTGTACTGTCTGGTTCGATTCTACAGCAGCTCTGACTAGGGATGATGAGCGTTTTTTTCATGTGCTTGTTGGCCATTCCTCTACATTTCTTCCTGGAGGTTCTGTTCATGTCCCTTGCCCACTTATGAACAGGATTGTTTGCTCTTTTCTTGTTGATTAGTTTGAGTTCTTTGTAGATTCTAGTTATCAGCCCTTTGTCAGATTCACAGCATGCAAATATTTTCTCCCATTCCTTGCTTTAGTTGTTGTGCCCTTAGCTATGCAAAAGCTTTTTAGCTTGATCATGTCCCATTTATTTATTTTTGGTGCTGCTGCAATTGTCAATGGGGTCTTCATTATAAAATCTTTTCCCAGGTCAAAATCATCAAGAGTTTTCCTACACTTTATTCTGGAGTTCTTATCATTTCCTGTCTTAAATTTTAACCTTTTTGCAGTGTTGAGTCAATTTTTGTAAATGGTGAGAGGTGCGAGTCCAATTTCAGTCTTCCACAATTTCCTAGAGATGCTTTTGATGGTTTATCAAAGATCAGACGGTGATATGTAGCTGCTTTCATCACTTTCATCTCCAGATTCTCTATTCTATTCCATAGATCTATGTCTCTAATTTATTTTTTAAACCTTATATTATTTTATCTAAATAAATGTACACTATTGCTTTGATATAATTTTAAAATACCATGGAATAGCAACATCAACAAGAACACTGAATCATTATTTATTGTTCTGATGCATAACTATAGCCAAGAAAATGACCAAAAGAGAACAAAAATGATGAAGAAAGAAAATAACAAAAAGCAAAACAAAACAATTGGGTCTGACAGCACATAGAAACTTATGGTTAATTCAATAAATGGCTTTGCACTTCTGTAAGTTCCTTTTCACATGAGAGAAGAGAGAAGGTTGTGGCATAACTATTTTCAAATTGCATTTTTAGAAAACCACTACCAGCTATCAAGATTTTTAGAGTTGCACTTTCTTTCTTTCTTTTTTGAGACAGAGTTTCTTTTTGTCACCCTCAGCAGAGTGCCGTGGTATCACAGCTCACAATTCTTGGGCTTAGGTGATTCTCTTGCATCAGCCTCCCGAGTAGCTGGCACCCACCACAATACCTAGCTTTTTTTTGTTGCATTGTCACTGCTGTTTTACAGCAAGGGCCAGGGCTGTGCCCTACTCACAGAGCCACAGGCCCTGCCCCTAGAGTTGCACTTTCTAATATATAGTAGCCATTGGGTACATGTGGCTATTTAAAGGTTAAATTTATTTTTTCCCCTTTTTTATTTTTATTAAGTCATAAATACATAAATCATGTATACATTAATGCATTTATGGGGTACAGTGTGCTGATTTTTTTATACCATTTGGAATGCTTACATCAAACCAGGCATGGTGGCTCACCCTGTAATCCCAGCACTTGGGAGGCCAAAGTAGGTGAAGCCAGAGTGAGATCCTGTCTCTAAAAAAAAAAAAAAAAATAGCTGGGTGTTGTGGCAGTCACCTGTAGTCCCAGCTACTTGGGAGGCTGAGGCAAGAGGACCACTTGAGTCCAAGAGTTTGAGGTTGCTGTGAGCTAAGATGCCATAGCACTCTACCCAATAGTGACCAAATGAGACACTGTTTCAAAAACAAACAAATAAATAAATAAACATAAAATAATTACATTTAAATAAAATATAAAATTTTGTCAGTTACAGTAGGCAAACTTCAAGTGTTCACAAGCCACATGAAGATTACAGCACCATTTAGAAGAGCAGAAATAAAAAAAGTCCATCACTGCAGAATGTTCTATTTGAAAGCATTTGTCAAAGCTTGTAGTTTATATGTTGGATGTGTATGGAGACTGTATACTGAAGCCCATTGTTTTGAAGATAAATGAACGATATTGTTAAGACAATAAATGTTCTCAGAAAACCAAACATTTTGATGTAATTAAGAAATCAGTTTAATATTCTAAGCCCGAATCAGGATGAACTTATTCATATTCTACAGATATTTGTTGAGCACTCATTGTGTGCCATGCTACAACAATGTTGGTCAAGATGATCAAAATTCAGAAGTGATGGGCGGCGTCTGCTGCTCAAAGGAGTAGGGTGCTGGCTCCATATGCCAGAGGTGGCAGGTTCAAACCCAGCCCTGGCCAAAAACTGCAAAAAAGAAAAAAATAAATAAATTCAGAAGTGATGTTAGCAAGATAGCAAATTAGTAAGCTACACACCTTATTTTCCCCTCAAAACACCAACTTAACAACAAATTGCCCTCAATGAAAAGGTTTTATGAGAATTCCCGAATTCAGGAAGATACAGGTGTCTAGGTAAGCCCAAAGTCACAAATAGCTGCCCTAAAAGCAGTCATAAAAGCCATTTCATTTCATCAGTGTCAGCTCTTCTTCCAAGCTGTCACAGATGATAATTGGAAGGAAAAGCCCAACTTCTTCTGGACTTTTGGGAAAGAAGTGTTCAGATTTATGGTGGGCTGCCCAACGCATTAACTTTTATCTTACCTAATTCCAAGCATTGATGGGTAATCATCATACCTTAAAGTGCTTGGAGTTACAGAAACCTAGAAAGCTCAGAGGCTTGTGATAGTGTCACAAAACTTATAATGCTATAGTTAAAAACAGCACATAACGCTAAATCAGGAATAAGTGACGAGCTCATGGCTTTTCCCTTGGGAGGAAAAGAAAAGAGAGAAATACATGTCCAAATTCTGGCTTTAAAGTGGCTTGCCAGAGGAACTGCTTTTAGTCTTAACCTGACTCAGAGTGCTAACAGAACATACTTTGGATACCTGGGGGTATACAGAAAACAAAACAGAGTTCAGTGGCTGGAGTTAGAGACAAAGAACCTGCAGTACCAGACAAAGACACCAGAGAGTCCAAGAAACTACAATCTTCTAAAAAAAAACAAGCAAAATTCTCAGATTGCAAAATTGTATGCACAATACCAGGGCAGATGCATTTCCAGAAAAAGTTTGAGAAACTACTCGACTCTTTAGGCAGGCTGATTATAGAAGTATTTCCTAATATAAAACCAGTCCAGTAAGAATGGAAGAGGTGGCTGTCAAATCAAATTTGTGGATTGCAAGACAAAGTTACAAGGCATATAAATGGGGATACAGAGCTCAATCAACAAAAAAATCTCCAGAACATGACCATAAAAAATACAGATATACAAATTATCTAACGAAGAATTCAAACAACTGTTGTAAAGTCTATTCTCAATGAGCTCAGGTAAACAAAGAATGAATAAACTGTAATTATCAAAAAAGAGACCAATTTTTTTTTTTTGTAATCACATATTTTGGACCTACCAAGACAGAATCATGAAAAGGGAGAAAATCTGAACACCTGTAAGTAGAATGGTGATGGAATCAGTAACAAAAACCCTCCCAGCAAAAAATAAAAGAATAGCCCAGGACCAAATGGCTTCACTGGAGAATTCTGTCAAATATCTAATGAAGAACTAAATCAATATTTTTAAACTCTACTGAAATGAAGTAGAAACAACACTTCTAAATACATTTTATGAGGACAGCATTACTCTTATTCAAAAGAAAAGAACTACAAGAAAATCAAACTATAAGCCAGAATCTTTAATGAACATAGATGCAAAAATCCTCAGAAAATTTTGGTAAATGAAGTTTAATAGTATATTAAAAAGTTCTAACACCATAGTCAAGTGGGATATGTCCCCGAGTTACAAGGATGATTCTATAAAACTCATTTAATGTAATATAGCACATTAACAGAATGAAAGATCTTAACAGATGTAGAAAAAGCATTTGCCAAATTCAACATCTTTTCATGATAATTAAAAAAAAACTTTGCAATCAACTAGGTATATTTTTTAAAAGTACCTTAACATAATAGAAGCCATACATGAAAATCCCACAGCTCATCCTCAGGGTACCAAATTTACAGCCTTTCTTACTAAACTTAGGAATAAGACAAAGGTGCCCGCTATAAACTCTTATATTTTTCTATTTAATATAGTACTGGAAGTTCTAGATAGACCAACTAGCAATTTTTTTTAAAGGAAAGAAAACAATTCAAATCAGAAAAAAATGAATAAAATAACCACTGTTTGCAAAGACATAATCTTACATGAAGATATCCCTAACAATTTCACAAAAAATTAGAATTAATAAACAATTTTAGCAAAGATGCAGCATAAAAAAAAACATACAAAAATCAGTGGTGTTCCTATATATTAACTGGACAGTCTGAAAAGGAAATTAAGTGAACAATTCCATTTACAATAGCATCAAAAAAAAAATAAAAACTTTGGAAAACTACAAAACTTTGCCAGAAGAAATTAAAGAAGACGCAAGTAAATGGAAAGAAATCTTATGTTTGTGGATTGGAAGACTTAACATTGTTAACATTTTCATATTACCCAGGTATTGTACAGATTAAATGCTATACACATTAAAATACCAATAGCAATTTTTTGAGAAAAATAAAAATCAATCCAAAAATTCATGTGCAATCACAAAAGACCCCCATTAGCCAAAATAATCTTAATGAAGAAAAAGCTTGCGGTATCATATTCTGTTGCCTCAAAACGTATTACACAACTATAATAATCAAATCAGTGTGAAAGTGTCATAAGGACAGATATATAGACCAATGGAACAGAATAGAGTTCCTAAAAATAATGCCATATTCATACATTGAAGTGATCTTTAATAAAGATGCTAAATCTACACAATGGGGAAAAGGACAATCTCTTTAGCAGTTGGTGGAGATATAACAAAATATCAACATGTAAAATAAAATTGGATCTCTTTTTTACAACAATAAAAAAAAAACAACTGAAAATGGATTAAAGACTTAAATGTGAGACCTGAAATTATAAAAAATCCTAGAAACAAATACACAGAAAAATCTTCCTAATACTGGTTGTGGCAATGGTTTCTTGGACATGACTCCAAAAACACAAGCATCTAAAGCCAAAACAGATAAATGAGACTAAATTAAACCTTTTCTTTTTTTATTCTTGGGGATTCATTGAGAGTACAAATAATTAGGTTACACTGATTGCATTTGTTAGTAAGCCTCAACACAGAAAAAAAAAAATCAACAGAGTGAAAAGGCAATGTATGAATCGCATGTATCTGAGGTAAGGGTTAATACCCAAAATACATAAGGAACTCAAACAATTTGATAACACAGAGCACATAGCAACTAAAAAATGGCCAAAGAACTAGACATTCTCTAAAGAAGACACAGAACTGGCCAACAGATATTAAAAAAAAGATGTTCTGCATCACTAATCATCAGGGAAATGCAAATAAAACTACAATGGACTATCACCTCACATCTACTAGGATGGCCTTTATAAAAATTAAAAGAGGAAAAGGAACAGAAAATAAGTGTTGATAATGGTGAAACCACTATGGAAAACATTATGGAATTTCATCAAAAATAAAAACTTATGACTTAGCATTACCACTTCTAGATTAGATAGTTATCCAAAAAAAAAAAGAAAGAAAGAAACTAGGATGTTGAACAGATATCTCCACTCCCATGTTCACTGTAGCATTATTTACAATGGCCAAGAGGTGGAAAGGCCCTACATGTACATCAATGGATGAATGAATAAAGGAAATGTGGCATTTACATATATGCAGTGGTATATTACCCAGCAAAAAAAAAAAAGAAATCCTTTTACATATTATATTATGAATGAACACTGACAACACTTTGCTAAGTGATATAAGCCAGTTACAGAAAGGTAAATATTTGATGACTTCACTTATGCAAGGTATCTAAAGCCTCAAATTCTTAGAAGTATAAAGTAGAATGGTGGTTACGGAGGGTGGAGGGTAGGGGAAAATGGAGAGTCGTGTTTAATGGGTACAAAGTTTTAATTATGAAAGAAGAAAATGTTCCAGAGATCTGCCATGCAACTATGTGCACATAATTTCCCCCCCCTCAGATTTTCCTTTATTTATTTATTTATTTATTTATTTATTTTTATTAAATCTTAGCTGTGTACATTAATACTATCATGGGGTACAGTGTGCTGTTTCTATATACAATTTGAAATACTCTCATCCAACTGGTTAACATAGCCTTCATGTCATTTTCTTAGTTATTGTGTTAAGACATTTATATTCTACATTTAGAAAGATTCACATGTACCTTTATAGGATGAACCATAGGCGTGATCCCACTATGTGCACATAATTAACAATAATGTAATATCCACATAAATATTTGTTAAGAAGACACATTTCATGTTACATGTTTTTAACACAATTAAAACAATTTAAGAGATATTTTTAACTCATGGAAGATTAAATATTACTATATAATATTGTTTATAACTATGTAATATGGGCTACTATAGGACAGTGTACCTACAGTGA
>CAUYQV010164568.1:0-11503 GCA_963574575.1 Galagoides demidoff
TGGTCCCAGCTACTTGGGAGGCGGAGGCAGGAGACTCGCTTGAGCCCAGGAGTTGGAAGTTGCTATGAGCTGTGATGCCATGGCACTCTACCCAGGGGGATAGCTTGAGGCTCCGTCTCAAAAAAAAAAAAAAAAAAAAAAAGAAGGGACATTTCTTAACCTGATAGAGGCTATCTACCACAAATCCACAGCCAATATTGTATTGAATGGAGTTAAGTTGAAATCATTTCCACTCAGATCAGGGACCAGGAAAGCTTGCCCATTGTCTCCATTGCTCTTTAACATTGTAATGGAAGTTTTAGTCATGGCAATTAGGGAAGAAAGAGCGATCAAGGTATCCATATAGGATCAGAAGAGATTAAACTTTCACTCTTCACATATGATATGATTGTATATCTGAAAGATACCAGGGATTCTACTACTAAACTCTTAGAAGTGATCAAGGAACAGAGCACCATCTCAGGTTACAAAATCAACACTCATAAATCGGTAGTCTTTATATATAAACAACAGTACCCAAGCTGAAGAAACAGTCACGGACTCTATTCTGTTCACAGTAGTACCAAAGAAAATGAAAGGTTTGGAAGTTTACCTAACAAAGGACGTGAAAGATCTCGATAAAGAGAACTATGAAACTCTAAGGAAAGAAATAGCTGAAGATGTTAACAAATGGAAAACCATACTTTGCTCATGGCTGGGAAGAATCAACATTGTTAAAATGTCCATACTACCAAAAGCAATCTAAGATTTAATGCAATTCCTATTAAAAAATAGGAATGTGAAAAAAAATGGTACTTCATTTTATATGGAATCAGAAAAAAACTCAAATAGCAAGTACTTCACTCAGAAATAAGAACAAATCAGGAGGTATCATATTACCAGACTTCAGGCTATACTAGAAATCTATAGTGATCAAAACAGCATGGTACTGGCACAAAAACAGACTGGTAGATTTATAAAACAGAATAGAGAACCAAGAGGTGATCCCAGCTACTTATCATCATTTGATCTTTGACAAGCATATCAAAAATATTCAGTGGGTGAAAGACTCCCAATTAAACAAATTGTGCTGAATGAACTGGTTGGCAACCTGTAGAAGACTGAAACTGGACACCTACCTTTCACCATTAACAAAAATTAATTCTCACTGGATAAAAAATTTAAACTTAAGACATGAGACTATAAAAATACTAGAAGAAAGTGCAGGAAAAACACTTGAAGAAATAGGCCTAGGAGAATATTTTATCAGGAGGATGCCCCTGGCAATTGAGGCAGCACCAAAAGTACATTACTGAGATCTGGTCAAACTAAAAAGGTTTTGCATAGCCAAGCGCACAATAAGTAAAGCAAACAGACAACCTTCAAAATGGGAAATATTTTTGCAAGTTATGCTTCCGACAAAGGTCTGATAACTAGAATTTACACAGAACTCAAACTAATCAATGAGAAAGCAATAAATAACCCCATTTCTATGTGGGCAAGAGACTTGAACAAAAACTTCTCTGATGAACAAAGGAGCATGGCCTACAAACACATGAAAAAATACTCATTTCCCCTAATCATTAGAGAAATGCAAATCAAAACCATTATGAGATATCATCTAACTCCAGTAAGATTAGCCCACATCACAAAATCCCAAAACTACAGATTTTGGCATGGATGCAGAGAGAAGGGAACAATTCTACACTGCTGATGGGAATGCAACCTAATATGATGTTTTTGGAAAGAAGTTTGGAGAATATTCAAAGAACTAAAAGTAGACCTACTGCTCAATCCTGCAACTCTTCTACTGGGTATATACCCAGATGATCAAAAATTATTGTACAACAAAGACATTCGTACCAGAATGTTTATTGCAGCCCAATTCATAATAGCCAAGACATGGAAACATCCCAAGTGCCCATCAACCTATGAATGGATTAACAAATTGTGGTATACTTACACCATGGAATACTATGCAGCCATAAAAAGATGGAGTCTTCACATCTTTTATGTTTACCTGGATTGAGCTGGAACAGATTCTTCTTAGTAAAATATCTCAAGAAGTGGGGGGGGGGAAGTATCTAGTGTACTTAATACTAGCATGAAATCAATGTATAATCACCTACACACTCATATGAATGGCAAAACATAACTATAGTCCAGAAAGTGGAAGGAAGAGGAGAGAGAGGGGAGGGGAGGGGGTATATGGGAGAAGGGGGAGTATTTGGGGGGACCTCACCTAATGTGCATGATGCAGTGGTACATTTTAAAACTATTAAGTAATGAGTATAATTGTGATGGATGTGTTACTTAGTTCAATGTAAGCATTTCACATTGTATATCAAAGCAGTACCCTGAACTCCATAAATGCATCAATGTACAACATTATGATTTAATAATAAAAGAATTTAGTGTTAATTTATTGTACAAATTTAATATACTTTTACAATCCAGTCCTGATCTATTAGAGATGCATGTCAAAATATATCCAAATGAAATGATATATTGCTTGGAATATTAAAAATGCTCTAACCCTCACCTCTGCCTGCCCCCATATTGGTGTGGAATAGCTACAACAGGGTTAACATAATGGTGATCATGTTGAAAGGTGAATGCTGAGGACACTGGAGAACATGATACTGTTCTTTTATGTATGTACCAGGTTTTCCCAAGTTTAAATTTTTTTAATTAAAGTTATATATATTAGGAAAACTGAAAATTGATCAGTAGAGCAGCCTTTCCCTGTGATTGTTGACTGGAGGCACCATCACAGCCTCCATCTGGAGAGATTTCAAGATGACTAACACAAAATCCCTTCCCTTTAGGATTTATTTGCCAAGAGCCAACTTTACGTAGTAATAGAGAGAATCGAATATTAGGTGTCAGTGCAAGTAGCACTTATATTTAACCACATAGTTCGCAGTTCTATATTACTTGATGGGGACTTAAATCAAAGTGGTTTTCATCAATGGATTGTTTGTTGAATGGTTGCAAAAACTGTAGATAATTTTACTGAGGATTATACATATATGAAGGTGTGGTATCAAACTTCAGGTTGAAATTGTTGGAAGCAAGATAAACATTCATTTCACAACTAGATAGCACAAAGATATTGGCTGTCATGATACTCACTGCATTTTTTTCAAAAATGAAAATTACGAAACCTTCAGATCCTTATTCCATTTAACAAGGACATGTTAAATAAGCATTGTTGTTGGTGCTAATGGGGGAATGAACATGTTCCTTCATTGTATTTGGACCTTTGTATTGCACTCTCAAGATTAAGTTAAATGTGCCTTAAGGTTTGGTGCCTATAGCTCAAATGCCTAAGGCTCCAGCCACATACACCAGAGCTGGCAGGTTTGAATCCAGCCAGGTCTGCCAAACAACAATGATAACTACAACCCAAAAATGGCCAGGCATTGTGGCAGGCACCTGTAATCCCAGCTACTTGGGAGGCTGAGGCAGGAGAATTGCTTAAGCCCAGGATTTGGAGGTTGCTGTGAGCTGTGATGTCATGGCACTCTACTCAAGGTGACAGCTTTAGGCTCTGTCTCAAAAAAAAAAAAAATTCCTTAAAATAAAAAAAAAATTTAAAAAAAACTGAAAATCAATGAGCTAATCAACATCTATCTCAAGAAGTTAAGGCAAAAAAAAAAAATTTAACCTGGATGAAATACAAGGAAAGCTATAATTTATAATCACAAATTAGTGAGATTTAAAAAGTTAAGGCAAAAAAAATTTAACCTGGATGAAATACAAGGAAAGGTATAATTTATAATCATAAATTAGTGAGATTAAAAAACAGGCATATATTGGAAAGTACCAAGGAAGTTGACAACTGTAGGTAAGGCTCAAATAATGTCAGAAAGGGACTTTCTACATATATACAATGAAAACAGAAGGATTTTGTAAACAACTTTATAACAATACATTATAAGTTTTTAATAAATTAGATAAATTTCTAGAAAAAAAGATTATCTATTAAAATAATGTAAATGGAAAAATCTGAATAATTTTAATACTACTAAAAATATTTTAATTATACTTAATAGCCTTTCTACAAAGAAGCTCCAAGCCAGAACAGGTACATCAATAAACTCTATAAAACATTTGAAGAAGAAATAATGTCAGTCAGTTATACACAAACAGAGGGAACACTCCTCAATCCATTTTATAAGACTAGCATATAATGTTATTAAAACTTTCTAAGCATAATACCAGAAAGGAAATCAAGGTCACCCTTTCTCATTACTGGAAATGCAAAATATGTCTGTTAATAATCTGTATTAAATACAAAATATCTGTCTTTAATATCTGTATTGAAAATAGAAACTACACCAGGTATGGTAGCTCACACCTATAATCCTAGCACCTAGGAGGCTAAGGCAGGGAGGAGTACTTGGTATCAGGAGTTTGAGACCAGCCTGAGCAAGAGACAGACCCCCATCTCCACTGACAATAGAAAAATCCATCAGGTATTGTATGTATTGAGGAAAACCTGTAGTCTTAACTACTCAGGAGGCTGAGGCTGAAGAATTGCTTGAGCCAAAGAATTTGAGGTTGCTGTGAGCTAGGTTGATGCAATGTTATTAGTATTGGTATTGATATAGTAATTCTAACATCAGTGTGCATATTATAGGAAATATATTGATGCTTTTTAGGAAACAGAATTCTTACCACAGGTGAAGGAAGATACAAATATGTAATGGGAGCAGGTCTCTGGAGTCAACAGAAGACCTAGGATGTTCACATTTCAATTGGAATGTCAGTGAACAGTCATGATTTTAAAGTATCCCTGTTCACCAGAACAGCCTAGAAGGCAATAAAACTTCAGTAGCAATGAGCACACCTATTATGTATACCTCAAGTCTAGTACTGCATGCCATTCATACTATAGTCTTCAAAAACAAAAGGGAGACATGGACCATTATTTTGAGAGTAGGAAAAGTACAGTTGAACCTCTTCTTCTTTTTTTTTTTTTTGTGGCAGAAATGGGAACGTGTTCATAAACCAGTGGAAATACATATAAAGGACAGAAGACCCAAGTTAAAGATTCTCCCACTGGCTGCATGAGAAAGCATTTCAATATCAAAATGAACAATGATCATGGCAGATTGAAGCTCCTAGAATAAAAAAAAGCCTATGGGTGCAAACTGGAATGAAAAATAAATGATAGTTATGGCAGGGGAACAGGGTTCCACTTTAAATGAAAGCTAATCAACGTAGAAGGGATGATAGAACTACAACTAGGAATGAAATAATAAATGCAGGCAAGAAGCAACCATGGAACAAGATATTCACATGCCCTCAAAGCATAACCTTACATATTATTCTTACTAACTGTGAAAGGAAAAAGGCTACTTTTACCGTGAAAAGTACCATGGAAAGTGGAACCCTGGTGCAATTCCCAGATGATCAGAAATTATTTTACAACAAAGACATATGCACCAGAATGTTTATTTCAGCCTGATTCATAATAGCCAAGACATGGAACCAGCCCAAGTGCCCATCAACCTATGAATAGATTTACAACTTGTGGTTTATGTACACCATGGAATACTACGCAGCCATCAAAAAGATGGAGACTTCACATCTTTTATGTTTACCTGGATGGAGCTGGAACATATCTTCTTAGTAAAGTATCTCAAGAATGGGGGAAAAAGTATCCAATGTATTCAATACTACCATGAAATCAGTATATAATCATCTACACAGTCTCCAGAATGGTAAAACATAACTATAGTCCAGAAAAAAGGAGGGAAGAGGAGGGAGATGGAGGGAAGGGGAAGACTGGGAGGAGGGAGGGTATTTGGGGGACCTAACCTAATGTGCACAATGCAAATGATACGTTTCTAAACTATTAAGAATAGAATCTGAATGTCTTACCACAACAAATAAGTAAGCAAGGAGATGGTTATGTTAATTAGTTTGATGTAAGCATTCTACATTGTATATCAAATCAGCACATTGTAACTCATAAATGCATTAGTGTACACAGTTATGATTTAATAAAGAACCAATAAAAATTGTATTGAGTAAATTTTGCATCAATATTCATTAATGATTTTGATCTATAGTTTTCTTTTTTATTGTATCTTTTTCTGGTTTTGATAACAGAGTGACAATTGCTTTATAGAAGGAGTTGGGGATGGTTCCTTTCTTGACAATATTTTGGAATAGATTTTGCCATATAAGTACAAGCTCTTTTTTGAAGGTTTGAAAGAATTCTGGTATAAAGTCATCTGATCAGGGACCTGTTTCTGTTAGAAATGTTTTTATTATTGTTTCAATTTCACACCTTGATATGACTATAGGGAAGTATTGTGATTCCAGGAATTGGTCCATTTCCACCACATTTTCAAATTTCTGGGCATAGAGATCTTTGTAGTATTCAGTGATAATCTTTTATATCTGTGTAGGATCTGTTCCTCCCCCCCCCCTTTTTTTTGGTTTCTGAATGAGCTTATGATCTCTTATGATCTTACTTTTCTGATTCTGGTTAACCTGGAAAGGATTTGTCAAATTTATCTTTTCAAAGAACCAGCTATTGGTTCATAGATCTTCTAAATAGTTCTTTTGTTCTCAATTTCATTTGATCTAATCTGATTTTGGTTATTTCTTTTCTTCTGCTGGGTTTAGAATTGAATTACTCCTCCTATTCTACTTCCATAATATATTCATTAAATTCTTTATTTTCACTCTTTCATATTTCTGGATGTAGGTATTTAATGTGACAAGTTTCCCTCTTAGGACTGCTTTTGCAGTATCCCGCAGGTTTTTGATGGCTTGTAGCTTCATTGCTGGTTTGTTCAAGGAATCCAATGATTTCCTTCTTTATTTACTCCTTAATACAGTTATCATTCAGCAATAGATTATTTAGTTTCCATGACTTTGTGAGGGGATGAGTTTTTCTGATGAAATTATGTTCTACTTTTACTCTCTTTTGGTCCATAAAGATAACAAGGTATAATGTCTACTTTTCAAAATTTTTTGAGGTTCAATTTTTGTCCTAGGATAATCCAGAAGCTAATGAGAAGAATGTGTATTCAGTGGTATTTGGGTGAAATATTCTATAAATGTCTGTTAAGCCTATTTCACCCATTTCTAGAGTTATATCCAAGTCCAATGTTTCTTTCTTTGTCCAGTTTCTACTTGGAGGATCTGATAAGTTCTGTCAATGGAGTGTTGAAGTCCCCAGCTACAATGCTGCAGTTGTTTATCATATTTTTCAGACCAAGAAAAGTCTGCTTTGTAAGTCTGGAAGCATTTAGGTTGGTGCATAAATATTTAGGATTGAACTGTCTTCTTCTTGAGTTGTTCCCTTGACCAATATATAATTTCTATCTTTGTCTTTCTTTACTTTTGTTGCTTTAAAGTCAATTGTATTTGATAAAGGATTGCAACTCCTGATTTCTTTTGGTTTCCATTTGTGTGAATATTGTTTTCTAACCCTCTACCCTGAGTTGTGATTTTTCCTTGTGGGTTAAATGTGTTTCCTGAAGACAACATATAATTGGCTTGTATCTGTTATGCAGTCAGCCAGCCTATTTTTCTTCCTCAGGGAATTCAAGCTGTTCACATATATGGAGAGAATTGATAAGTAGAGTTCTGTTCGTCTTATTGTGTGGAGCTCTGTTTCCTTATTTCATCAATTGGGCCATTGTGGTAGCTAAGCTTTCTCTTTTAGTTTCCAGGTGTCTATACTTTGCAGGTGATCCATTGTGGTGGTCTATGTATAGTATGGGTCTGCCTACTTCCTGCAGAGAAGGTCTTGTAATGACAAATTTCCTCAATGTTTGCTTGTCAGTAAAAGACTTGATTTTTCAAGGAAAAAAATATAAAACTTAACTTTGCAGGATACAGAATCCTAGGCTGACAGTTGTTTTGTCTGAGATGATTGAAGGTAGGAGCCTACTCTCTTCTTGCTTATAAAGTATGGACTGCCAAATCAGTTGTTAACACTATAGGTTTGCCCTTGTAGATCAGGTGCTGCTTATGCCTGGTAACTTACAGAAATTTATCTTTCATTTTAACTTTGGCTGGGTTAATTACAGTGTGTCTAGGAGATGCTCTGTTTGACTAGAGTTGACCTGGGTTTAATATCCATTTACTAAGTATATGTATGAATCTTTAGTGATGCTTGAGTAATTTCCAGCTATAATATCATCAAATAGGACTTTCATGCTTTTGGGACTCTCTCTTCTCTTTTGGGGATACCTATGAGTTGCATGTTTGTACACTTTGTGTTATCCCATAACTCTCTAAAAGATTGCTTTAGATTGTTCTAAGAGATTTACTCATAGAGTAAAACTCTATGAGAGTTTTACTTTCTTCTTTCCTAGCTCCTTAAATGACTGTGTTAGATCAAGAGCTTTGTCTTCCAGCTCTGAGATTCTTTCTTCTCCATGGTTTAATCTATCATTGAAACTTTCTGATAAATTTTGAAACTCCCTGAATACCTCTTTCAATTCTTCAGGCTCTGTTATTTCTTTTCTAATTTTGTCCAGATACTTGGAGACATTGTCTTTAATTTCATAAATTTCTTAGGATATTTGCTGGGTTTCCTTTTGCTGCTTTTTTGCTTTCCCTTCAATTCCCTTTACCATTTTTGCCATTTATAACCTGAATTCCATTTCTACAATGTCCACAATTTCTTTGTAATCACAATCTTCTTTGGCAGCTCCACTTTGATCACTTGGGAGAGTTGATCTGTTCTGATTCTTTATGTTACCACATATTTTTGGTTGTTTCTCCTTGTGTGTGGTTCTTTCTTCTTTATTTTCTTCCCTTGCTTTATTCCTCTTCCTCTTTCTTTTTGATCTTTGACTCGAGGCTTTCAGGTTAAAATAGCCCTTTAGTATAGGAAAGGTAGAGAAAAAAAAGGATAAAAAAGGAAAAATAAGAAGTAAAAATAATAATAATAAAATAGAAATTAAAGAAAAGAGAAAAAACTTCATATGTTATATATATACTTTATATATATAATATAAATATATAAAACTTTATATATTATATATATGTTTTATATATATGTGTGCATGTATATATACACATATATATATATAAAACAGTGGTTTACATAATCTTCTTTGTGTGTTAGAAGATAAAATGAAAGGAAAACAGAGAATAAGAAAAAATTTTATTATAGTTACTACATTTTTGGGTGTTGAGGATAGTTTCAAAAAAATTTTAGTAAGGATACTAGGTAGCTCCAGTATTAGAAGGAAAAAGAAAATAGCTGCTTTCAGATGCTTCTGGATGTGGAGATGCACTGCTGGGTTTTGGACTACCAATGTTTGCAGCTAGTTGCTGAGATCCTGGGTCCTTTCCCAGCTCTGCTCTGAAAGCCATACAAGCGTTGAACCTGGCAAGTGGGGAGCAGTACCACAAGCCCAGAGAGCACGGATGCTCAAGGGTATCATGTCCTAGTTCTGGGACTGTGTAGGGCAGTGGTTCTCAACCTTCCTAATGCAACAACCCTTTCATACAGTTCCTCATGTTGTGGTGACCCCCAACCCTAAAATTATTTTACTTACTACTTCATAACTATAATTTTACTACTGTTATGAATTATAATGTAAATATCTGATATGCAGGAAACCCCAAAGGGGTCAGGACCCACAGGTTGAGAACTCCTGATGTAGGGCATTATGTGACTTTTCTAGGACAGAGGGCATGCTTCAGTGATCTATATGGTACCCAGAGAATGAAAGCGGGTCTGTGGGGAAGGTGGGCCTCTACACCTGGATAGTGGAGCTGTGGGACCAGTCCAAAGGGTACTGCCCAAGCCTGGAACGTAGAGCTCTGTCAGCCATGCAGAGGTTCCTGGAAAACAACTCCAGCAGAATCAGGGTCTCAGTCAAAGGGGGGCATCAGAAAATAGCCAAGCATTGTGCCAGACGCCTGTAGTCCTAGCTACTCCAGAGGCTGAAGCAAAAGAATCATCTAAGCCCAAGAACTGGAGGCTACTGTGAGCTGTGATGCCACAGCACTCTACTAAGGCTGACATAGTGAGACTCTGTCTCTAAAAGAAACTAAACTAAAAAAGTGAGATGTCAAGGTGCTGACTCCCCAAATCTTTCCAAGCAGCCAGGTTTCCTATTCATCAGATTCTACACCTAGACCCACTTGTGCTCCACAAGGGAATCACCTGGCACCAGTTATCAGTTCTGTCACAAAGAAGCTCCTGGACAGCCCGCAGTCTTTCCACAAAAGGGCACGTGTTTGTATACAGCCCAGTGGATGCCCAGCTCCTGCTGGCTTCACTCCACACCCTCCACCTGGAGAGTTCATGTCAGTACACCATCCACCTCCACAGGAGGTCATTAGGGGCAGTGACGTTTTCTCACAACCCTAATTCCTCAGCAAGTCTACGTTCAGACTCCATTCCTGGGTCATCACCTTCCCCTGCACCCACTTTTCTGTGCTGTCTTCCCTCCCTTAGCGTCTCTGCTCCAGGTGTCCTATGGTGTCACTCTGTGCCTTCATAACAATGTTTCTCGGTAGGACAATTCAGGTGGGATCAGGTGATCACACTTCTGCTATACCATCCTAAGAGAGTTGGGTGAGAAGATGCCTCTATACCACCACCTTGCCATACCTCTCCCAAATATGAGCTGAGTGGCTCGGCGCCTGTGGCTCACGCGGCTAAGGCACCAGCCACATACACCTAAGGTGGCGGGTTTGAATCCCCAGCCCGGGCCTGCCAAACAACAATGATGGGTATAACCAAAAAAAAAAAAACAAACAAACAAATATGAGCTGAGCTGTAAAAAATAAGCCATAATCGGGTGGCACCTGTGGCTCAAAGGAGTAGGGCACTGGCCCCATATGCTGGAGGTGGCGGGTTCAAACCCATCCCTGGCCAAAAAATGCAAAAATAAATAAATAAATAAATAAATAAATAAATAAAATAAGCCATAATCAGGTAAAAAAAAAGCTTAAATAGATGTCCAAAATAGTATGAATATACATAAACCACTATATAAATATGTCAAAAAGAAACATAGCCCAATGTAAGATTAAACAAATCTTGTTAACAGATAATTAGCAAAAAAGGAAAGCTAAATAGCCAATGGATATGAAAAGATACTCAAATTCAAGTAATATAAATTTAAATAATAAGGTACCATTTCATATCCAATACATGTAACAAAAATTAAATGAAGCTGGGAGCATGTTGGAGAGAATGTGGAGAAGGAATTCTGGTGGGAGAGTAAATTGCTATCATCATTTTGGGGCCAATTTGAAGAGATATAACAAAGTTGAATGTGTATAAGGTCTCATAATTTTGAGAACTTTCCCTAGTAAAAGCAATACATACCTGGATCACACCTATGGTTCATCCTATAAGGGTACATGTGAATCTCTCTAATTATAGAATATAAATGTCTTAACACAATAACTAAGAAAAAGACATGAAGGCTATGTTAACCAGTTGGATGAAAGTATTTCAAATTGTATACAGAAACAGTACCTTGTACCCCATGATAGTATTAATGTACACCACTATGATTTA
>CAUYQV010164576.1:0-29162 GCA_963574575.1 Galagoides demidoff
CGGTTGTTGGGTCTCTGGGTAAATTGGCAACTTTTAACTTTTTTATTCTGTGTTGTTGCTTTTTATAGTGGTTTCTGTTAAAGTTTTTTGGTTGGGCGATTTTTTGTTTTTCTATTGGAGGGATGCATGTATGGGGGGTTGGGTGGTAGGGAGGAAGGAAAAGACTTCCAAGCTCTTTTTCAGTGAAGGAGCTAGTGGCTGGGATAACACATCTCTGGGGAAAAGGGCTGCAAACTGACTGCAGGAGTCTTCATTACGCTCAAACCAGCCTGCTTCTCTCTCTCTCTCTTTTTTATTTTATTTTTTAAATTATTTTTAAAACAGTCACAAACCAATGGCAGGAGGAGGAGTCAGGGACATTCCAAAATGTCCCTGCCGCCCCCCCATTGGAATGTGACTATTTAATGGCTTCCTGTGCAGGTACACAGCCCCGCGTGAGTTAGCTTCTGCGCCCGTGTGTCAGTGTTGCATTATAGAAAGCCTTTATGTGTGTTACCTCCTCACATGAACAAAGTCTGTGAGGCAGGGATTGTTATGTTCAATCTGAAGGAGAAAAAAAACTAGGGCAGGAGTTTGGCGCTTTAGGTGGGGAAGACGGGTAACTGTGACCACGTGGTAGTTAAGCTGACAGGGCTGCACACAGGGAAGCAGCCAGGGAGTGGACACAGTGAGGAGGGCTGGTGAGCACTTCCTGGAGGACGTGGTGTGTGAGCTGAGTGTTAAGGCTGGGGGGAGTTCGTTCAGTGCAGAGAGGCTGAGGAGTGGGAAAGGGCATTCCAGAAAGATCAGGCAGCATGAGCAAGGCATGGAATTAAAACACACCAAGCTCCGTGGAATACCACAGCTCTGCGGTGCACTGGGGCTGGCTGCCTGGGGTTCATCTAACTTCAGTAGGCAAGTGCTTTTCCTGTCCTGTTCCGTCCCCTCAACAGAGTTTGGAGCTCAGAGTAGGTCTACTTAATGGCGGCCTTGGGCTCCCAGGTCTTGTTCTTTAAAAGTCCTTTGTGGAATTGGCAGAATCTGGGAAACTTTGCCTGAAACTTCTATATTGTGACTTAGGAGGGAGCCCACATGTCTGGAACTCCCCCACACTTACCGGGGATCAGGAGGTAGCAGGAGCCAAAGGCCGTGGGCTACCCGAGGGAAAGCCAAGTCATCCCACAGTGCTCTGTGGCTGCCGCACAGCATTTTGGAAAAAGTAGGGCAGAGATCACCAGAAAACAATGGCTTCTGGATTCACCGCCACAGGCCAGGTGTGATGACTCAGAATGAAGCAACAGTTGCATACCCCGACAGGTCCAGTTGGCAGCAGGCAAAGGAATTACCTCAGTGAAAGAGAGGGCTGGAAACGAGTGAGGCCTAACTATGCCAAAGATCACTGTGCTTTTTCTCTTTCTGTGGCCACGGTGGCAATAGGGTGACTGTGGGGGGTGGAGGGACACCCAAGGCGTGCATTCACGTTCCTAGCCACCAAGGGCCACTAAGCAAATAGATACTTTTCCTAAAGGCTACTCTTTAAATTGGCCTCACCGTGTTTGGCTTTTGTATTCCTTCCTTTAACAAGACTTCTCATGGGGTCACTTAGGGGAACCTGAGGATGGAGACTTCTGGGGTCTATCAGGAAATATCCCATCTCACCAACTAGATGGAGTTTTTGCCTTGCAAGGAGAAAGCTGTAGAAAAGATAATGGACCAGATATATCAAGGGTCCTTCATAAGAAATTATTTCTCATATCAGACCTGGAATCTTAAACCTAGGAGCTGGGAGTAACTTTTCTTATCTTACAGGTGGGGAATTGGAATTGAGGATAAGAGGGAAGTGATTTGACTAAAGGAAGCATCAAACTAGTCATAGACCCAGGAGAGAGCTCCGTCCTGAACGGCTCTTTGACGGGCTTTCATATTGTTGTTCTGCTTATTGTCACAAAGCTTAAAACACTGTTTAGTCATATTTTTAATGAGCATTGCCAATTGCCTTTTCTTTACAAAAGAAAGAGACTTGAAGGTCAATATCTTATTGGTACTTGTAGGCTCGGTGCTCATCTCATTGTCTAATACAGAGTAGACCCTATAAATACCACTATAACACTACTACCCTTGGACATGCACGTAGAGACCCTGCCAGCAGCTGAGATTTGATAGATCGTTCTGATTTAAGTAGGACCTAATGTTTAACACGTCTTATTGTCCATTATCTTGCCTGGCCCCTATTCAAATACAGCTATATTTTCTGGGTTATTTTTGCACTCATTTAATTCTTGACAGGAAAATCCTCCCATCTAATCTTTGCTTGATTTCTTTGTTTCAGGAGATTATCTAGCACGTCTAATAGAGCAACAAGTCACGTCCCGTGGCTCCAGGCCTGCCATTCCACAGCACACCAAAATCAACCACAAGCCTTTGCCTCCAACCTCACCCATGGCAAGGCTGGAGCTGGAGCTGCCCTCTGGGGAGATGGAATCTATGCCCAAATGTGCAGTATCTTTCCTGATTTCTGCAAGATTCCCCAGAGAAGTAGCATTCTTGGCTGATGGGATACAGAGAACTCTAGGATTAACTATCAATAAAGCAAAGCCAGCTCAGATCCAGGGAGGAACTGCCTACCTTTGGGCTGCTGGAATATTGGTTGAAATATCACCCCTTGCTGAAAGAGCACAGAGAACTTCACTTCAAATATGGCTCCCTGATATTATGAGTATTTTGAATTAAAGGTCCTTAAAGATCAACAGAAGCTGGAAGAGATAGTCCCCCTCTCTGCATAAAGATGGGACAGACTCACCAAGGAGAACAATTGTTTTCCAAAGATCAACAGAAGCTGGAAGAGATAGTCCCCCTCTCTGCGTAAGGATGGGACAGACTCACCAAGCAGAACAATTGTTTTCTTTCCCTCGGGGCTCCTGGGTTTGAATCCTCTATCTCTCCCAAAGCACAGGATAAAGTTGTTCTCTGAAGTTTCCTTATCTGCCAACACTCTGGGCCTAACAAAGAAGAAAATTACCTTTGATCCTTTCCCTGAATTTTCATTAACCTGTCACAGAAAGAAAGACTGAAGTCTGTCAATAAACCTGGACAGACTTTTGTCTCAAGCTGTTTTTCTGCTCTGCAATAGACTTTGTACCGAGTCATTGCATGTTCTTTAAGTCCATTGAATTCTCCTAAAAATTATTTACTATTCCTCTAAAATCATCCACACTTCCCCATCTCTCTCTCCCCTGAGAAGCAAAGTACATAGGCATTTGTTCCTTATTGGGATAAGGGCAATCACTCTGCGAGTCTCCCCCGCGCACGCTAATAAATTTGTATGCCTTTTCTTTTATTCATCTGCCTGTGTGTGTTGATTTTTCAGCAAACCTTCCGAAGGTGAAGGAGAAGTTTTCCCTTTGCTCCTACATTGGTATTAGATTCATTCACCTAGGATAGGAAGGGCCCATTTGGAGATGATATAGGTTAGTGGTATCAAACCTTTTTAGTAGGGAGACAATATTTTAATCTAAAAAAATATGTATATATAGTTCTGCAGATAAAAATATATGTAGGAATGCATTAGTAGAGCAATGCATTGTCTGTCCCTGGTAGACAGAGACTACCATGGTTTAAAGAAATTTGAATTCTATTAATCACTTCCTTATCTATATAATATTCGAGTTACAGCTCTCTGAGTTGTTGTTCTGACTCTGTTTCTGAAGCTCTCTGTCCCTGTCATCTGGTATGGAAGCTCCATGAGGGCAGAGTTGTTTTGATTCATTCACTATCTATTGTACACTCAGCACCTTGTATAGTTCTTGGCACAAAGCAGCATTTTATGTATATTTGTGGAATGAATGAATAAATCCATTAGACTTATTAGAATATATATGTATCAGTCATGTTATTTGGTCAACCTTTAGGGGATAGTTTATGTAAATACAGTGTTCCCTGTGTCCTAGGGCCCACAGATTAGAAACCATGATTTAGATGTACGTCCTTGTGTCCAATATTTTGTTCCATTTTACTTGCAGGGAGTTTAATGTTCAGTAGACCACGAACACTGTCTCCAGGATGAGAGACAAATGATCTCACTAAAGGCAGGATCCTGGACCAGTTGTCCTCCCAAGGTCCTTTCCAAAATGGGAAGTCCCTGAAGAGGGACAGGATGCCTCACTTTCGAAGCTGAGACTTCCTGACACCCACAGGGACAGGGATGTTGATGAGAGCTTTTCTCAAGAGCCAGCTGCTAACATTTGTACAAGCAAAAAGTAAGCAAATCTCCGGGAGCCTCCGGGGCAGTGGAGTTGTTATTTCAACCCCAAATAGGCCTGCAAACTACTTTGCCTGTTTCCTCTGTCAACCTATTTGTGGGGAGTGTTGATAGCTGAAGTGACACACGGTGAATACGCTTTGTCTTGTAAGGCATTTGCTGAGAGTGGAGAAGCATGGGGAAATGGAGGAGTTGGAAGAAAGAACGCCTCGTGTAAAATGCATGCCTGCGCGCTCCCCTCTCAGAGCACGGTGTTACCATTCACCACGCTGACATCTCTCTTTCTCCTTTCAACAGCAGCTCCTTCTCTCCCGCTCATTTCTATACTCTTCAAACAAAGACAGAATGATATTCCAGGTGTGAACAAATCAGGGAGGTTTCCTGTTTAAGACTCAGAAATTCATAGCCCTGAGGAAATGAATAAAAGAGAGGAGAGGAGAGCAAGAGAGATGAAAAACGGAATCTTCCCCACCTGCTATTTAGTGATTAGCTCCCAGATAAGGAAGGCAAAGACGCATTCCAGGAGCTCAGGGCCTGCCCAGACAGAATGGAGAGAGAAGGAGGGCTTGGAGGAAGGGGAAGCCAGAAGCTGGAGGGGGAGGCGGGTGCCCTCAGAGCACCATCTATCAATTTTCTCTTCAACCTCCTGTATTTCCTGGAGCACTTAAAAATCTCAGTCCTTCATTTCACCCTCCGGTTGAGTTATCTTCCCTGCCTCTGCCCGCTTGGGTTTATGTAAAGTAATGTTGTAAAGACTAGCTCTTCACTAACAAGCTGTGTGACCCTGGGTGAATCACTCACCTTCTTAGATAGAGGTCTAGTGGCTGCTATCTCTTGAGTTAAATAGCTTAGTCTAAAAGCACATGAAAAGAAGCCAAAAACAACAACCACACACACACACATTATCTCCCCTAATGTGGGTGGTCAGCCTTTGCTCCGGTGCTCAACTGCACGCACTGCCAGGCAGTTTGACAAAAACCAAAATGAAAAGCACGCGCTTGTTCATTCATCTACACAGGGGCAGGCTCGATGTTTTCCTTTCTCAATAGGAAGGGGTGAAAACAATTTTTGCCCAGCCTATCCAGAAGGTGACACCTGTGGCTGCAGACATGAACCCAGGCTCGTGAGCAAAGGGGCAGGGGGCTGTGTGCTTGTCAGGGGTGCGTGGCCTCCTCTCTCATTAGCCTTTCTGGCTCCCTTTGTTTGTATGACTGAGAGTGTCTTGTCCTTGACAACGGCGATGTGTTCAATTTTCCCGACATGGTGAGGTCAGCACATTGCTTTCCGTCCTCCGGAGCAGGTAAAAACCATCCAGTCTTGACAGACACAAGATCACATTACTAATTCACCCTGATTTTCATTTTGCATTGTCTCCCATAAAAAATCAATGTGGAGCCACGAGCAATTATGCCAGGATTGAAAATAAATACCCTAGGTGATTCAAAACTGGAAATACACTGGCTTTGAAATTTCTCCAGATATATAGCCCCAGATGTCATGTAAACTCCAATCAAACACGGGCTGTAAAACTCAAACCGTAAGATACTGCCTTGTAAAGCAGTCACAGATGTAACAGCAGCAGAAATTCTCACAGCTTAGAAAAGCAAGACTTCTGCTCTTTTTCTTTTCTTTCAGTTTGTTTTTTTTTTTTTTTAGGGGAGGAAAGGGAGCGAGCGTTGAACTGCTCATTTCAATATGTAATTTGCTTCAAAGAATTTCTGACTTAATTTATTTTCTCACCAACCTAAATCCAATTCAAAAAACATTTATGGAAAACCTAACAATCTACTGTTGGTTGATGAGTGCTAATAGGTGCAATGTTACCCCTGTCAACTTATAAGATCACCCACCGAGCTTGGAACCCAACAGGAAAAAAGGAAATTAAACTGGAGTTTGAATTTGTTTCCTTCTATATTCTCAGCATAGTTGGATGTGTTCCGTGCTTAATATAAAATGAAATGCATTGTGGGCTCTTACTTAAAAAAACTCAGCTTGAAAAAAATTAGAGTCAGAGGATGTTCCTATTTTAATGTTGGATGTAGCTCTGATAAGGTTAGATGAACTGGGGACATGTATCTGTATGGAAAAATAATAGAGATCAAAAAGTCTCTTTTTTGACACCTCTTTACTTGTTCTTGGATTAAACAAATATTTCCAGTGAAAAATGACAAATAGCTGGGGGTGATGGCTCATGCCTGTAATCCTAGAACTCCAGGAGGCCAAGGCAGGTGGATTGTCTGAGCTCAGGAGTTCAAGACCAGCCTGAGCAAAAGCAGGACACAATCTCTAAAAAAATAAATAGCTGGGGGCACCTATAGTCCCAGCTACTTGGGAGGCTGAGGCAAGAGGATCACTTGAGCCCAGAGTTTGAGGTTGCTGTGAGATATAATGCCACAGCACTCTACTGAGAGTGACAAAGTGACATTCTGTCTCAAATACATATATACATATATATTATATATATATGCCCAATAGAATTGTTTTTAGACTCTGTTTTATTTCTTTTTAGGAGACCAGCCTCTCTGTACTCTGGGGTTCCACACCTAGATGGATATCACCGAGAAACTTACCAGCATCATGTCATTTTCAGTTTGAGAGCTCTTCTTGGGAGTATCTCACAGACAGGCGGCAACAGGAGAGTGTGAGTGAGCACACGCTCTTTCATACACTTTTGAACTAAGCTCTGGTATTCTTCGGAGTATTAGAGATGTCGGATCACCAAGGAACTAAAATTTCACACCACCCCTGTGGACAAATCAGACCGTTTGGTCAAATGGTTAGCCGAATATTATTATTTTTTCCCTCCTTGATTTGTAATTACCAAGAAGTTGTGTCCAGTAAGTGTTGACCTTCTAGACTCTGCTGGTCTGTATGAAGGATCATCTCCTCCCTCTCTGTGCAGACGGCTCGTGCTGTGTCTGTAAGGCGAGGCCGGCGCTCAGTTGCCTTTCAGTGTGTTCATACAGTCACGTGTACAATAGGGAATGATGTGATGCCAGCTCTGTGTCTAGCAGTCCTCCAGGTGCTAGAGACATTACAGAGACTGAGGCAGAGGGGCTTCTGACCTCATGGGGCTTACGCTCTGGTGTGAGAAGACAGTTAATAAACAAAATACATGAATGAGATCATTTTAAGTTCTTGTAATTTTTAATGGAATTGAAAAATCAGAGATATGATAGTCAGATAGTGCATTTGGGGCACTATTTGGGTGGGGGCTATCGGAGAAGCCGTCTCTGAGAAGGTGGTGGGTGAAGACAGCTGGGTGGTGGGGTGGGGTGGCACGAGGGGGAGAGTTGCAGTGGAAGATAAGCTGATGGACTAGCACCTCCCAGGGACAAGGGTGGCCTGGTCAAGTCAGCTGCCCCTACACTACATTTTTATAGAAGGGATTTCTTTAACCCACTTGTAAACTAAGTGGAAGTTGTACTCTGATAGGAATGGCTGTGAGGATCTGGGCTCCTTTATGAAGGGAAAGTGACGTGTTACCTTCTTAGAGATGGAGGATCTGCTGGAGAGAGACGTTAAAAAACTTCAGGGTTCTGATCCCACTTTTGCCAATAGCAGGTTGTATAGTTTTACGGAGGTCCCTTCCCCTCTCTGACTTCAGTTTCTTCTGGAAATAAGGATGTTGGATTGAATGATATGTAATTCCCTCCCAGTGCAGGCAACCTTTGAGTTCTCTAAGAACAGAAGTTAGAGCTGTGTATTCCAGCCTGAGAAGACAAAAAACAAGCATAGGAGCTGGACTAACACTGGACCAACTCCTAGGGTTCAAAAAGTCTCTTCCATTGGTCTGTACTATCGAACCCTGACAACAGGCAGCCAGTGGAGAGAGTCCCACAGATAGGCCGGAGCTCCCAGTGCACCCTGAGATGTCCGTATTCACCTGTGTGAGAGGTGGCAGGTCTGATAGCAGAGAAAGGCCGGACAAAAGTCTAAGGGTCTCAACCTTCAATAACAGATGATGCCTCCTAACAAAACCCTTTGGTTAAAAACAGACTTCTACTGCAATCCCTTGCCTTCCAGATTTGAAAGCAGCTTTCTTTGAATCCTGCTCTAAAGAACAGAGAATCCTGTGGCTGCTTTCTCCTCTATGGGGTCTGTTGCATGGTGATCTATCAGTTTAGGGTGAGATAGCCCAAAGCCCAGGAAAAGTATAGGACAAGAAGGTATCACTTATGGACATATTTTAAGCATCTTAACCAGCTGGAAAGGGGCATCTAGAGAGACACATGGTGAATCAGATATAGGGAGCTTTAGGTCCTTGACCTCAAAAAACCTCTTCCCCAACTTAACAGATACCTAACACTAATACAAGTAGAGAGAGAGAAATAATGTATACAATGGCAGGATGACGGTGGTGGATGGGTTGACATTTGGAGTGAGTGCCCAGAGATGATTAAGACTTCTAAGGTCTGAGACAGGGATAAGGACGGGCATTCCCCATCAAGGAAACAGAATGAGTAGGAGCTAGGCATAGCATGGAGCTTCCAGGAAGAACGTCAATTTATTCAGCCTCCAAGGGGAGAGACCCTCAGAGATTTGAAACCCCAAATGCTTGACACAGAAGGAGCTAAAGCTCTGTCCCCTTGGAATGCAGCGACTTTGGTCTCCAGCTCCCATTCTAGGAGAAGCATAACCGCCACCTTCCCTGTTCCGCCCTAGCCCCCAACCTCACATACAAGGAAACTACAAGGCCAGGAGGGTAAGATATGGTTTTCAATCACTAAACTTGCACTATTTGTGATAAGGGACTTTTTTAAGTCCCACTTTGGAGTTCTGATGATTTGTTTCAGAGTTGGAAATCAACTCAGTCTCAGAATTCCTCATGGTTTTTTTGCTATAATTTCAAATGCCATTTCAACCGTTCTTTCTGCCATTGAGACACAGATCTTTGGAAACTTCCTTTATACTCTGTGATTTTTGTCCCTGGGCCATCCACCCTCCATGCTTTATCACCCAAATACGCAGGAAAGCAAACCCCACCTTTACTGACAGCCATCCTGATCTGATTATTTGCATGTGAGGAAGGCTTTGCCCCAATTTATTTCTGCCTTGTAATTCTCATCAATATTTTTTTCATCTCAGCTCTGTGCCAGCCAATTGTTCATCTTTACTCTTGAAACAAAACTGATGATCACACAGAATTTCACTACTACCTATGTTCTGGTCTACTTAGTTGGTGAGCTCTATACTCCTCCTTCGGACAGTGGAAGGGTTGCTAGTTAAACAAAGTTCTCTTATTATTATGCTGGTGGCTACACAGTAGCAACAATGGTAATAAAGAATAGCTTGTATCATGTTTTAATGCTTTAATAGAAGATGATCACTTCCTGAATACTCAAGGCAACTTGTGAAGCAAATTATCCCATTTTACAAATGAAGAAACAGGCTTGGGAAGATCAAGAGACTCATTTAAAGTTACTTTGGCAGTAACAGACAGGTAGGGCTCGAACTCTGGACTACTAAATATAACTGATGGGTATGAAGCATGGTTTGAATTCTGTCCTGGCCACCTCTGCTTCCCAGATGTCCTCCAAATAAGAGATTCTCAGACATTACAAGTTTTAAAGTTATCAGGGGCCTTTTAAAAATGCAGAGTTCTCCTCCCCCACTACATTCTGATTCTGACCTGATGGGGCCCTAGCATTTGCATCACTAATATTAAACTCTGATGTTATTGATGCAGAAGCTTGTGCTGAGAAATTGCCAAGCAAAGTGGAGAAACATTAGTCTTATGGTCTAAAAACGTCCTCTTTACATTTACCCTTCATTGTATGTGACTCTGAGTTCATTCAGGGAAAGATAGTTTGTATTCTGCTTTAGTTCTTATAAAGTATCACTTTAATCTTATTTTAAATGGCTGCATGTCTGGAAGAGACCATTTTATTCCAAAGAGAATTTCATTTCTGATCATTTTAAATATATCTCTTAATTCTTCCTTCCCATCTTTGAATGTGACACCGTAATCCTCTTCACATCTAGATTTTGTGTTAGATTCGTGCTTTTTCCTGGAATATTGCCAGGATTGGCATTAATAGTGGTGATTTCAGAATTTTATTCTAAATGACAGTAAAATTCAGACAAGAGCTCAAGTGGAAAACATGCCTATAAATATTTGGAAAGATCTCTTTAGGGGGCATTTTTTTTTTCTTTCATCAAATGCCGATGTTGGTTTATGTAGGTACCTTAGGGGATGCATTTTACCGTTATATGCAGCATCTTAAGAAATATTCAGATGAACCTTGTATGTCAGAACTCCACCAGAGGTTGGAGCACTGAATAAAAATGTAAGCCCAGCTTTGATTTCCTTATGTAAATGTTTTCTCTGGCTATGTCCATTCCGACAGATATAATGGTTCTAATAACTACTCCAGACTCATCTAATTCTCCATGATCAAAAAATGCAAAACATCTATTTGAGAAACAGAGATTCTATTTCTACTGCAAAAGGAAATGAGAAAGGTATTAAAGAGATGGGATCTCAGACAGAGTTCAATATTGATCACATCTCTCTTAAGTTTGATCTTATGCAGAGTAAGTATATAGAGTGAGATTTGATATGAAAATACGCTTTTGTAAGGCTTAAGGAAACAGGTCATTGATATTCACGTCCTCTTTGGCGAGCATATTCCTTTCCATCACATGCAAATATCTGGGATCAATGCAAAGATTTGAGCTCAGTTATTGCCAGATTTCAAATCATTGCCTCATAGCCATGTTTTCTCACAAGGTATGGCTTTGCCACCTTGCACTTTGAGATAAGATGCCGTATTTCATATAAATACCTTCTTCCATGGAACAAAAATATGAAACTGTTTCTTTAGATACTTAACTTTGGCTTGAGAAAACTAAAGCAGTTGAATTTTGGACAGTGCATCTCAAGTCCAGTTTGAATGGACGATGCCCTTTGGTCAGCTATGCTCCTGCTTATGCTGATACCCCCTTTCATCCCCTATTTGGCTCTTGCACAATTTTATGGGATACTTTTTGCTCATCCGTCCCACCTGTTGGCTCCATTTATGGTGAGCTGTTATAAAGGGTGTATGTATGTCCTTTGGGGGCAGCGTTCTTCCAACACAGGCAGGAAACTCAGGCTCAGTTAATGAAAGCCCTTGGTATATGGGAACTGAGCTAAGCTCTGGGGAACATAGAGAAACATGAAACGGGTTCTCTTTCTCTTTAAAATGATTACTTCTAGTTAGAGGCAGGGGGCCTAACAATACAAACAGCTCCTTTTCATTGAGAACCTGTTCTGTGCCACCTTCCCAAATGCCATTAATTTTTATCTTCACAGCAGCCCTGTGGATTCGATGCTGCTGTCCCCATTTTTCAGATGAGGACTGTCAGGCCTCCACTTGCCCCGGCCCCCACTGAGTACGTGTTAGAGCCCACTTTTGAACCCTGGGCTATTTGACATCAACACCTCTTCACTACACACTACACTGGTTAAAAATACAAATATTAGTCAACTGAGAACCAGAAAAAAAATCAACGGAAAAAGAAACTCATCTTCAGGGTCAGAGAGATTAAAGTAGAAGCTGGAAGGCTTTATCCATTCTGGTCTGGCAGTGCCTCCTCTTTTAATGACTTCCTCTTGCAGGTGAAATTCTCCTGGTGAATGCTGCTGACAGCCTTCAACGTATCATAAATAATGTCCCAGGTGTTCAGCTACCAGCCTCAGTCACACTCTTATGGGAGCTTTGCAAAATCCTTCAAGATTAACCCTGTCGCAACCAATGTTTCTTCACTTTCTCTGCCCCCTTTTTGGAATCAGTATAACTTGTTCATATTTGATAGTTGCTTTGTAATGCTCTGAAATATTTTTGGCAGGCATTTGTTAGTCCAAATGATTACTTGCATAGAATCAGGACTTGCTGCTTCTGTGTAGTGGGCATCTAACAGTTCAGCAAACTTGTTGTTTGTTGGTCTGGGAGAAAAATCACCAGGATTTTAGGTTCCTTAAGGCTGGGCTGTGTTTTATTTGTTTCTGGATCCTTGGTCCTTAGCTTACTAGAGCCCAGGACAGGTGTTCATAAAGGTTTGACGGGCTACAGAGAATGTGGAGTCAATTGTCCTAAGTTCTGTGACAGGGAACTATAAACAAATAAATTACACTTTAGTCAGGAAATGCTTAAAAGTGGATAGTAATTAAGCTAAGAAAATATAAATATAATACAACTCGGAATAAGGTAGACTATCATAAGTGAAATACCAAATGCCAAGGCAGTTCAGAGGCTGGAAAGTCTTATCCAGTTATCTAAATGGGAGTCCCATATACCCACCAATTTGATCATAGCTATTGTAACTTGGCCCCTGAGAGACACCAGTTTGTTTTTCTCAATAGTAAATGGTAGAAGGTACAGCATGGAGAAACTTTTTCTTTCATACTGTCCTAGTTTTGCTGAATTTTTAATAATAGATTTATTCCTGTTGCAATTAAAATAAAAAAGAAAAGACTTCATGGTGAAGGAAGCATGTGACCGGGTCTGGACAACTCTGTGGATGAGCTGAAGGAGTGGTGAGAAGGATTATTCCAGACCAAGGACCCAGCACAAAGGAAAGTGCAGAGACAGGCAAAGCTTAAAAATGTTCAGGGAGCTGGAACTAGAAAGGCTTGGCCGACCTGAAAAGGCTCAGGGGGCTGGAACTAGATACGGGCTGGTGTGCAGCGGCAGGTAAGGCTGGAAGGGAAAGTCGGGACCATTTGTGAGGGTAGAGAAGACTCTGCTGAATTCATTTGGCTGCAGAAGCTACTAGGGGTCTTGGAGCTGAGCAAGGAATGGTGACCCCTGGGTTTGGGAGGAATCATCCTCTACTCTGCTCGGGGCATGGATGTGCGCCGAAGGAGTCCTTTCTGAGCTCATGGCCTAAATGTGCCAGCCCATCTAGTGCTACAACCCAAAGAAACTGACTCATGATGGATTCTCCAAGAAATATGACCAGAAGATCAGGGAGACGACAGCTGCCTTCACATCTCCCCTCGATCACCCAAAGGTTCCCGTCTCTCTTGCTGGTCATAGAAAGGCCAAGTGAACATTGAGATTTCCTCAGCTTCTTAAGTCATTCTGTGCTTCAGGAAAATAAAGGTTTCTTAAATATTTGTATTCTTGCCTCTTTCCTCCCTGTTCCTCTCTCTTCCACTTAACTATGTCTCAAATATAAACACATCTACACTTACGCATTCAACAGGCCACTCACTCTATCTTTGCCTCTCCCCCATTACCTACCAGCTTCCTTGGGAGGAATAAGGGGCAAAAACTCAGTTAATTTCTATGAAATCTCCATCTACGGCTTTAGTCAATAACAGACTTTCATCTGTAGGGTTCTCCACCAGCCACCTCCTGTGGCTGTAATCACTTCCTGACATTTTGGTGTGCTCCATGCTGTCCAGTCTGAATGCCCAACTCTCCCTCACCTTGCTTTTGTTTTTATTTTTTTTAATTCCGAAAGGAAAATCTATGACCTATTCTTTGAACCTAACCCTTCACTGATGTCCTTTTCCATTTCAAAACATTTCTTTGAGTAATCTGTTTGTTTTGTCTACTAGTAACTTTTTGAGCATAGAAAACCTAATGGCCATGAAAGGTCCCCAAGTGACTGTGATTCTATTTCTGGATAAGACTCTGAAGGTCTTTGTGATGGTTGATTTCATTTGTCAACTTCCCTGGGCCACGAGACATGGATATCTGGGCAAACAGGTCTGCATGTTGTGGGAAGATATTTTTCAGATGAGATTAACATTTAAATCAGTAGACTTTGAGTAAGGTAAATTGCCCTCCATAATGTGGGTGAGCCTCATCCAATCAGTTGAAAACTTTTAGGAAAAGACAACATTTTCTGGAGGAAGAAAGAATTCTCTAGGCAATGGCAGACTACCTTCAACTCATACTGCAATATCCCCCCTCTGAGTCTCTAGAATCCTGTTCTATCCTGCAGAGTTTGGACTAGCCAACATCTATGTTTGCATAAGTCAATTCCTTAAAATAAATATTTTTGTCTTCTGTTCATCTCTCTCTCTCTCTATTGCTACATATATATTATAGACATATGTTTTATATATATATATATACACACACACACACACACACACGCACATATGCATGCACTTAAATATCTCACACATACACACATCCTATTGATTCTGTTTCTCTGGAGAAACGTGACTAATTGACTAATATATTCTTCATGTCCATATTATCTTCCTCCAGAAAGACTGCAATTTCTTCATCTATTCAGAAATACTTGCTGGATATCCACTAGGTGCCAACAAAACAGCTCTTCTTTAAACCATCAATACCCCCCTCTACCTCCTCCATTCCCTGAATGAACCCATATACATGGGAACCCCTAGTATCAACCAGCTCTCCCCCATTCCATATCTTTCTCTTTGCTCCTGCTATCAGCAGAGGAAAGCATAACTTGGTGCCACCTCTGATAGAATAAACTTTCACAGCTTCAGAAACCCTGATCTTCTAGTTGAAACCCTCATGGCTTCCTCGCTCTCCCCCTCTTGGAGCCTATTTGCAGTGCTTTGTATATCTTCAGGTCTCTCCTTTGAGCACTCTCCAGGTTCAATACTTGACTTTATTAGGATCGTTGCTTTGATCTCAGTGATAAAGCTGATGGTATTATATGATGTCTTTGGGATGCAGTTAAGTGTTGGGCATTGCCAAGATTTCCCATAGAAATCTATTCCTGAGTGGGGGTACCTTTCAACCTTAACCATAGCTGTCATTAGCATTACTGAGTAATACCTACATGCTTGGTTCTGAAGGAGATGATTGACACCCGTCATCTCATTTTATTCTACAAATTATGCAGGACAGACTTATTATCCCTCTATACGCATCCTTACTTTTTTTAAAAATTAAATCATAGCTGTGTACATTAATGCCTTTATGGGGTACAATGTGCTTGTTTTATATACAATTTGAAACACTTACATCAAACTGGTTAACATAGCCTTCACCACACTTTCTTAGTTATTGTGTTAAGACATTTATACTCTACACTTAGTAGATTTGACATGTACACTTGTAAAATGCACCATAGGTGTGGTCCAACCCATTACCCTTCCTCCACCCATTCTCCCCCCTCTACTCGCTCCCCCTCCTCTTTCCTCTTCATCGTGGGTTATAGTTGGGTTAGAGCTGAGTACATTGGATACTTTTTCTTCCATTCTTGAGATACTTTGCTAAGAAGAATATGTTCCAGCTCCATCCATGTAAACATGTAAGAGGTAAAGTCTCCATCTTTTTTAAGGCTGCGTAATATTCCATGGTGTACATATACCACAATTTATTAATCCATTCATGGGTCCATGAGTACTTGGGCTTCTTCCATAACTTAGAAATTATAAATTGGGCTGCAATAAACATTCTGATGCAAATATCTTTGTTATAAAGTGATTTTTGGTCTTTTGGATATATACTTAGTAAAGGAATTGCAGGATTGAATGGCAGGCCTATTTCTCATCCTTACTTTTTAATAAGAAATGAAACTTCTGAGTTTTAGCTGGGCACATGACCACTGGGAATAAAAATAAAATCTCTTAGCCCTCTTGCATAGAGATGTAACCACATAACTAGGTTCTAGACAGTAGACTATAAGAAGAGTTATGTAGAACTCCTGAGAAGTATCCTTAAAGGATGGTGCATTCTCTTCCTGACTGACTCCTGGCTGGACTTTGGACAAAGTGCCTGGAGATGCCTTCATCTCAAGCCATGTGGTATATGAAAATGTTGGAAAAAGATAGAACAATCAGATAAAACCTCGTTCCCTGTGGATCTGTTCAGCCCCTTAACCAGTCCAGAAATACTTGCATCCAGATTATTTTTATTCTTTTTAATATTTTGTTTAAGTCACTTGGGGTTCTTGAGTTTCTGTCACTTACAGCTGAATCTATTATGAATTGACAAATATTCCCATTTAAAAGAGGAAGAAAGAAAGGCTCAAAGAAGTCAAATAACTTTCTTAAAATTATATAGGTAGTAAGCTGCAAGTGGTGGAGCCTGGTTCTGTTTGATTCCAAAGCCCAGGACAGAGTCTCTTCCTGCAGTACCATCTGTCCTGCGAGTGAGTACAGGCTTCTAAAATGAACGTCTTGTCTTCTCTTCTGAACTGAAGATTCCTCTAGGAAAGCTCCCTGTGGCTGAGCAGTACTGCCTGGAGAGAGGTTCAGAGGTCCTTTCACTGTCACGGAAGATGTTCCAACCTCTGTAGCCCTGACCATTCAGGGACCTGGATAATCCTATTTCTTAACTGCCCAATATATTTGCCAAGTAGTTTCTTAAACTGCAGACTAGGGTGCATGTCTCATACATGCTGTCAGACCACTAATCCTGCCTGTCCCAACACATCTCTTGTGCTGTGACTTTATTCCCCTGGCGTGTTGGTGCAGATGCTTCTCCCACTGGGGCTTGGGGCCCCAGCGTGTCTGAGAAATTGTACAGCAGCAAGTTTTGCTGCCAGGACCGAAGAAAACCTCCCTGGAAACAAGAAAAGGGAGGCCCTCTCTGGGAAGTGTCCTAGCTTCTGTGTGAATCTTCTGCCAGAGGATTCCAGAAACTTCCTTCAGGTACAGAGATCCTCAAGGTCCTCAAAGTGCTCAGTGACAGTTTACGCTATGGGCAATCCCATCAGAGAAAAATGTGTGTGCTTTTTGCTTGTGTGGAATTACAGTGATCCCAGACACTGGCTCTGATCTACTTTACTGTGTGACCTTGAAGAAAGACAGCATATTGTGTTGAAAGAGCCCAGGGTTGGGACTCTGAAAGCCTGGCTACCGGTTGCAGCTCAGTAGCATGAGTGAGTCACTTCATCTCAGGTGCCAGGCAAGTCACTTCATCTCACTGAACTTCTCAGCTGTGAGATACAGATTCATTCATTCACCCACCTCTTCCTCCACCCCCCACCCACCCATGCATCCATCTATCCGTCCAATTCAGTATTTACTAAAAGTGCAGATTTTTAGGTTTGGAGCATATCATGATGAACTTGAATGTGCAGTCCCCCCCACCACTTGATAGGTTATCGTAAATGCTACAGCATTAATGGCTGTGATGCTTCTTGGGAAAGTATAAAGCTGTTCATACAGCCAAATGGTTATTTTTAAGGTACAACTTCAGAAATCTCACTTTCTTCTCCTCTGAGGTGGTAACCATTACATGTGCAATAGGGAATCCTTAGAGAAATAGACAGATTGGTGAACGGGCTACTGGGATCAGTAGCAACAACTTTATCATAGATGAGACATCAAATGGTGAATGTAGACTCATCCTAAGAAAGATAAGTGCTCTCTAAGAAGCATCTCGAAGCTCTGCATCTCCAGGGTCCCTGTCCAAGCTCAGTATCTAACGGGAGTCACAGACTATAGACTCCTCTCTGTATGACTGGGAGATGCTTCTGTCAGCCAGGAGAGAAATTTCAATATTTTATTGAAATCACTTTGCAGTGGGAAATACCTTTTTTTTTTTTTTTTTTACCAGTGCCAGCATAATTTAACTATGATTTAATAGCTTCTTTCATTTACTTGTTAAATTATGCCTCTCCATCACCTTCCCTTTGGGTTTTCCTGCCTTTTGGTCCTACAACCTTCCATTATTTATTAATGCCCCATAATACATTGTAGAGAAAGGCAGAAAACAGCCATTTCACAATGATTTAGGAGGCTCCGGGCAGTGAAACAACAAGAACAGGAGCATACGCTCGGAGAGTCTCCCCTGTACTTGCCTTTTTGGAACCTAGTCAGGTAGTTCGTAGCCATCATCCATATGGGTCTTCCCCTCCCCTCCCCTTCCCACCCCCCTGGCCATTTTCCTGCCCTGAGCAAATTCAAAATACTTGGCTAAAAATGCCTGGTGAGTCACAGCTTCTGTTTTTTCCAAGCTCCAACTGCTAGAATGAGCATGCTTCTCCAAGTTGTGTTTAACCTAAAGAGACGCTGAGAGGTAACTTGGCTTTCCCTCTCAGGGTGGATCCCTGTGTGAGATTAAGGAGATTTCAGATGGTTTGAATTTTTAGGGAGTCAGTTCTTGAAAAGAAGCCTGAAACAAACGAGGGAGACACTCCTCGTAATTCTTCTCTCGAAACAGCATTTTGACTCACGGAATGACTTCCTTAGGGAATGAGTTAGGGTGAGGAGTTCCAGAGTGTAGATGAGGAACTAGAGGTGTTTCGTGACCTGCCAAGAGTATGTACCGGGTCACACCGAACCTCATCACAATTCTACTTCTCTTAGGCATTGGTGAGAGACACATTCCTTCTCTGCCTCTGTCTCGTTTTCCTTTTCCCTATCTCTTTTTTCGTGTGTCAGACGAGACTAGCACCCATTCTGGGACAAAACAGGGAGCCTCTGCAGGTGTCAGGGGTAGGACCCCTGGAGAAGTGTGGTGACCAGTCAGATATCAGACAGCTGAAAAGTGGCTGTGCCAGAATTGAGCCAAACTTTCATTTTTACTGTAGACTCCTATGGAGTAGGACGGTATGTAATCTTTTGGAGATAATATATACTCAGGCTCTTAGCACCGTGTCCGGCAGGCTGCCTTCCTCTTACAACAGACCACCAAAGCTGATGCAGTGTTTCAGAGGAAAGGCGGCGGGGCTGGGGACAGATCCCTGCAATGAGACCTGGGTTTTCATCCTGGCATCTCCTCACTCACGGATTGGGTAATCTTGGAAGATCTGCTTTGCTTCTCTGGCCTCAAACTTCTCTATAGAAGCAGAAGGTTAGGTCAGTTAGAGACTGCTCCTGAGACTGTGTTAGTCAAGATTCAGAGTGGGACTCTGGAGTGTGGGGAATGAGTTGTGCACATGGAGTAAGGTTGTCAGGACAAGACCAAAGTGCCTGCGGTTTTATGATTGTTGTGTAGGGTGATGCTGAAACTGGACAGCAGGCGTACTTCTGCTCCTCGAGCAGTCCAGCCTTTTACTCTCTCTCTCCAGGTCCTAGCTGTCATTTGGCATACTCTGCACTATGTCCCCACTGGCTCCCTTTCCAGCTTTTGGAGGATGATTACACTAAAGACTTGCCATTCCTCTGTCATCCTTGAGTACACTCACCTGGCTCACCCGGATGGGAGCTAGGACTTTGGAGCCTAGCATTGCACCTAGGAATATGTCCTGATGTTCCCTAGGGGCTTGGACAGCCATTCGCCATCTGATGATCTAAAATTAAAGCCTAAGGACAGCAGAGAAGACAAGGTGAAACAACAGCTGGCATAGTGACTCTGGTCCCTGTCCCTCTGTCCCCTCCATGGCATTACCTCCCACCCTGGCCCTGCCTTGCAGAGGGTAGCAAGTGAACAAGTCAGTTCAGAGGCTGCAGCTTTGGATGTCTCCCGCACACCCCTGTCCCAGCCTCTGCAGCAAGCCTGACTTTGTGATGACCTCTGCAGCTCCTCCATTTGCATTTCTGCAGCGCCCCAGGTCTGCAATGACATGCTCTATTCCTCCACAAGTTTTCATTCCTGTGGCGCCAAGCCTGGGGAACTTCAGAGGGCCAGGCTGCTCGGTAACTAATGTAAATGTGTAATCTGCCTAAGCCTTGATGAATGCATTCCTTGCATTATTAAACACAGATTAAATATATATGGATATTTAAATGTAATGTGTTATTTTCCTAAATCTAGCTTTACTCGATGTTCCTTTGACTTACGCCTTTTCATTGCTCATAATTGTCTCAGGGATCATGAATTACGGGCAGGAAGGAGCTGGAGCTCCCTCAGCGCCGCAGACTTTGCCATCCCATTACGTTTGCCCAGGAGATGCAGTCATAGTTCTCCCGCCCAGAAAATTACTGCTGGGGTTCTTCATATGGGAATGCACTTTTCCCCCCTTCCTAGACAGAGGTTATTTCTTACCAGTGATTCAAAGGCTTAGCCAGCTAGAGCCTGGCAGACTTGGGGGTTTGTTTCTATTCTGCAGGAGAGCTTGTGTCTGGAGCAAGTTACTGAATAACACATTCGAACAGATCCTTGTCTTCCTGCTGGTGGTACCTTCCCCCACTCTCTATCACCTGGTATAGATAGTCACTTGTCCTTTACGGGTACATGGAGAGTCCCAGTGAATTTTGATTTTATTTTTTAATCATCTTGTTTATTTCCGGGGTTTCTTCTCAATGCCCCTGCCCAATGGCAGGGAGACAGAAACCATCCATGAAAGTGGTATGTTTGAAGCTGAGACTAAACCTCTCCACTCTTGCATGCCTCAGTTTCCCCTTCTCTAAGGGGCGAGGTGGGGGATTGGTCCTAATTATGTCCAAAGCTTTTGCACTCTCCAATTGTTCTCTGTGCTTCTGGGGACCCAGAAGGGGCAATATAGCCAGATACAGGTCTCCACTTAGCTATGCAATTGTTTTCCCTGTTGCCACAACATACGTTCCCACTGGGTGTAAGGGCAGGTCCTTCTGACACAGCTATGCAGCAGACTGAGTTGGGAGGATCACTTGAGGTCAGGAGTTTGACACTAACTTGGGCAACATAGTAAGACTCCATACCTACAAAAACATTTTCAAAATTAGCCAGACAAGATGGCCCACACCCATAGTCCCGGTTACTTGGGAGGGTAAGGTAGGAGGATCACATGAGGTCAGAAGTTTGAGGCTGCAGTGAGCTATGATGGTACTACTCCCCTCTAGCCTGAATGCCAGAGTGAGGATAGTCTCTACAAAAAGATGGAAAGAAGGAAGGAAGGAAGGAAGAAAGGAAGGAAGGCTCCTCTGCTTCAAATCTTTTCATTGGATGGCAATTAGGTAATTGATCAGGAGGTTCTACGTGTGTATTATGTGTATTAGTATATTAGACTATAGCCACCCATGTTCTGAAGTCAGCTCATGTCACCTAGAAAGCTGAACGTGCACATTTCTTCTCAACTCCTCTTTCAGTGATGTTTTGTTGGTATCTAAAATTCAATCATCGGCTTGGCACCAGTAGCTCAGTGAGTAGGGTGCCAGCCACATACACCAAGGCTGGTGGGTTTGAGCCTGGCCTGCTGAACAACAAATGACAACTGCAAACAAAAAACAGTCGGGGTTGTGCTGTAGTCCCAGCTTCTTGGAAGTCTGAGGCAGGAGAATCGCTTAGGTCCAAGAGTTGGAGTTTGCTGTGAGCTGTGACGCCATAGCACTCTACAGAGGCTGACAAAATGAGATTCTGCCTCAATAAAAAAATAAAATAAATCAAAATCAACTATCATGAGAATATTTATGCCAGAGAAATTGGCAAAGACTAAGAATAGAGCTTTTTGATTTTCCTTTGAAAAATTTCCTTTGTTAAGATTTATCAGCACAGCGCTGCGTAAGCTTTTTCGGGGGCATGGACCAATTCCTATAGCTTTCCTTACATATTGCTAAACACGTATTGGAGTGCATGGAAAGCTTTTCTAGGTGAACACAGAAGACATGTCAAGTCACAAATCTTTCCCAGTTTGACTGTAAATAACTGACAATCTCTGTTAAGTTCCACAATCATCCAAACTTGCACTTTTTTCTATAGTATTTACTACATTTTGATGTTATTTTTTTTCTCATGGGGGGACCTGCTTGATCTCACCATCATCCATGCCAGAATAAATTCTCCCTCTGCTGAGTGTATTAATCAGACTTTACTGGATTAGGAATCAAAGAAGTTGTTTGAAGAAGAAAATTTGTTTTCCCTGGACCCAGGACAATTATCAATAATCTCTTTCTTCCAGTAGAATTACCAGAAATCTAAGGCTTCTGTAGGAGGGATAGAAAGGAGCAGGTATAGTGGGTTTTTGGTGAGGAAGAGTGATACTTGGCTAGACTAACTCCAGCAGGCAGCCCACTTATCAGCTGGACTTAGAAAATCTCTAAGAAGGAAAGGAAAAGATCATGGTGAGTGGCCACAATGGACAGTTACCTGTCTGTCATGTAGTCAGCAGCATGTGAAGTCTTATATTTCTTGGGCCTGCTGACATGGATATTCTTTGTAATAGTTTGATCTTGGTGGTCCCCCAGAAATACCCAGTCTGGAGCCTGAAGCATAGAAGGCATCCAATGAACATTACTGAATTAGTGAATGGGTTTGTTTTTTGGATTTTTTTTATAGCCCCAGTCTCAAGGTTTGGAAAATGAACACAGCTTGTGGTTGGAGCGTGGGGGACGGTGTCAAGGGAGTTTGTCCTTTGCCTGAACTCTGCTTTATTATTTAAGCTTTTTGTCAAAGTGGTAACTGGGCCCTTCAGAGGAAAGGAGGCAATTCTTAAGATGTGAGGAGCAAACACAAGAGAAATGGGAAGATTCGGGGGACACTGGGCCTTTGTGCATTGCTAGTTCTAACTTTAACAGGCCTTTCAACAAAAAGTGTCTTCAGCTCAGGTAAGCAGGGAGTTAAGGTCTGAGGAGAGTGGAATTTTCCTTGTGGTCGTACAGACTTGTTTTAACCACAGGAATGAACACAAGATTCAACTTGTCCCCTCAGCTATTGTCTGGAACTCCTTTCCCTCCAGCCACCGGCAGCTGAGGCTTTAATGTGACATTTTTCTAAGTATTATGATTGCTCTCTGGCCTTCTCTTTATAGCTTTTTTTGCTTCCCACCTTCCAGACTCCCACCTCCCTGGCCTTCAAATGCTTTGCAATAAGCAAGTGCTCTCTTCTCTGTCTTGCAGGCAGGGGGAAGACATGTGGGTTTGGTTTATTTGTTCTTGCAAAAAAATGTGTGTCTCCTCTCCTTCCTGCACCCCCACCTTGCAACTCCTCATTGGAACCACAAAGCACCACCTTACCACTTCCCAAATCCCAAAGCCTGGTGCAGAGATGTCTGCAGGATGGTAAGCTGTATTCATAAATTTTGTGAGCCATCGTAGCAAGTGTTTTCAATAGTCATAGCAAACAACCAAAAGATAGGCATATTTTCTCTCAATTAATTCTTGTTGCCAGGCCCCAGGCATTAAATACCTTCTGAGGTTTAGTTAGACACCTGATTTTATGGATGTGCTTTACATCTTTCCAGTCTGTGCATGGCTTCCTGCAAGGCCTCTACTCCACCTCAGCTCTTCTCCGTCCATTCATTTTTTTAATATAGGGAGCCCAGAAACATTTACCCCACAACTGTAAGTAATAGGAGATGGATTATTTCACAGATTCTCTCCTTCCATTGCCTTAATACGATATTCTCCCTGCCTATTTTGCACCTTTTTTGCCTGCTTTCTGAGTTCTCTCTGTGTCCAAAGATGACAAATGGCACAGAAGTCAGCACGCCTTGGAACCTCAAGCGAGCAGAGAGCTCTGTACTCACTTCTCCCTGCCAATATTGCAACCGAAAAGCCTTCCTGCAGACAATTTTTTAAATTTTGTTTTAAAGCAGCATTAGAGAGATTGAAATAGATTTCTTTCCAAAGCATTACCCTTTGATGAGGTACCAAAAAAAAAAAAAAAAAAAAGGTTAAACAAAGAGCCAAATTTTGGTTTCAAATATAAGACACCTTTCTTCTAATTATAATCATAATGATCCAATGTGTTTGGGATTTAATTATTTGGAATTAGAATAAAAAAAAAGACATCCTGTAATTACCATTGAACTTATCTTGAGGCATAAATCTAGTAATTAAACACTTTCAGATTTTATTCAGCGAGTAATTAAAATAGAAAAAAAATACTGTGGATTCCTTTCCACCTTTGTAAGAAACTTTCTGAAATTATCAATGGATTTCAAATGATTGTGTATAAAACGCAATTGTTAGGAAAATTATACTTTCAGTTATTTATAGTCTTTCCCCCTGGGGATGAGGACGTTGGAGCAGGTGAGAAATGACAGGGTTAGGAGTTAGATATGAATGAAAAATATCTCCATCAAGAAAGATAGTTCCCTGAGCCCAAGCTTCATTTTTATTGTCAGCAAAGAAAGAGAAGCAGCTACTGTGCAATTTTTTATGAAAATTGACTTCTGTTCTCCAATCAGTTTTGGCAAAAAAAATAACAGTCCATATGTTTTCCCCTCTTGGAAGTGGAAGATGGGAGTGGGGTTTGGCAGGAGCAGATATCGTAACATCCAAGGGGAAGGTCTTGGGAGACAGCACGCATAAGAGAATTTAGCTTTGTTCATGGGACTGGGCCCCAGATGAACAAACTAGACTCATCAGCTCTGGATGGGGAAGTAGAGGAGCTGGTTGATGTGGGGAAAACGTCTGCTCAGGTGGCATAGTCTCTTGGAGCTGAGATGTAAGCATGACCCTCCTTACTCGCTCCCACTGGGAATGGAAATTAGGGCTATGGCATTGCTAGGTGGGCAGATCAGAAAGAGGAAAGGAATGAGGGCTCAGACCACTCTCATCCATCATTTTCATGGCTTACTTATTTAGGTGTGAATGGGTCAGGCTGTCTCTCTCCAAGTATCCAAATCCCTTTGTTATTCCATGACCAGTAAGGTCCCTGCAAAGTGTTGCTTCTCTGGGACTAGGCAGTACATTAGATAAAGAATACCGCCTGAGAACTTGGACTCACAGAATGAAATTTAGACTAGTTACAGGGAGAGGAAGGAGCTTCCACGGGAGATGGGTAGACTGCCTATTAACAACTACAACAATAATAGTGGTAACAGAGATAGTACAGAGGCATTTTATCTATGCCTTACTCATTTAACCTTTATACTCATCCTATAAGGTTTTCCTCCCATTCTGGAGAAGAGGTAACTAAGACCTAAGAGGTTAAGAGCTTAGTCCAAAGACACACATGTTGTCAATGCAGAGGCCAGATTTGCTATTAACCACTACAGTATATAGCAGTGTTCTCGAATAGGGTGCTCCCAGGATCAGCAAGAGGGCATCAAAAAAAATTTCTTTATTTACCCCACAAAATACTGGGGGCTAGCTACAGGTAGTGCACAAAGGGAGACAGAGTCTGAATCTTGGAGCCAGCCAACCTGGATTTGTTTATTACCTGTTAAACCTTGGGTGATCACTAAACCCCCCAAATCTTGATTCCTCATGCATAAAATGGGTATAATTAATGTACCTGCACAAAATGGTTGAGGAAGAGGTAATTCACATAAAGTGCTTAGCATAATGCCTGGTATCTAGTACATACTCAATAAATCCAAACTGTTAATAATTGTTTCAAGAAAGCATTGTAATAGACTTGGAGGAATGGTGAAATCTAAATAAATGAAGGATGTCTCGGAAAATATCACAAATAAAGGAAAAGTACCGCATGCAGATGTGATATTATGCTGGCCTTGCCTCCTGTTCTCACTTCCTGAATTGCAAACATCACTTAAGATTCTGTCACTGGTACTCTTTTATTTCTAAACTTTGGGTACCTTGTCCATGTGCACAATGCCCACTGACCCATTATGTGGAGAAACCCTAAAGTTTTATCCTGGGCACCAAGCATTTTCCTAACCTCTATTCTCTTTCCACTGGATAGATAGTTCTTCCCCTTGGGTTCTCCACCCCAGCAGATCAAAAAGTCATTCTCCAAGGGTTTCTGTTTTCTTTCATGGCCCCACTGTACTCCAAGTCCTCTTGGACATCTCCACCCCCTTTCACATATCCAATCAAGTTGCAATTTGGGTCAATTACATTGGCTCCAGAATTAAGGCTGTGCTTTGCAATACAAAGGTTTGGATTTCTTCCTAACTGGTCGGTGAATTCCTGCTAAACATCATATAATCAGCAAGTTGATTTGAATCATCACCCAGATAATTCTAGTGATACCAGTTTATGCTTAAAGACCTTTAATTTCTGAAGCTTTGACATTTAAAAACAAAATTCTGTTTAGTTAATGGTTCAGCTGGAGACTATTTTCCTTTCTCTTGGCACAGACTGACTTTTTCTTCTTTATTTTTGGCTTGGAGAGTTTACTCTATCAGATCCGTCCCTCCCATGAGCTTTACCTGGTGGGCTTTTACCCCTTTTCCAAGAGGCTTAATGTTCTCTCTTCCATTAATTCTTCCTGATTATTGCCAAGACCTCTTCTTTTTCTGTACTGCTAGAGCATTTTCTATACCTTTTATGAGAGTGGTATTGTCTTGTGTTGTGGTTTTAACCAGTTAACAGTACAAGTGTGTGGAAGCCAGAGACCTCCTTTTATTTGCCTCACGTGTAATTGTAGTTAATCCACAAAACAACATCCTTATGTGGATTAGTGCCTTTTCATCTTCTAGATGGAGAAGCCGAGACTCAGCGCTGTTAAGTCAATATCTCAAAGGTTCCCAAGGAATTAGGTGGATGAATCAGAATCCAAGTTCTCTTGGTTTCAAAATTACTATACTGGGGGTTGATAGGGTGGAGGGGAGTAAGAGAAAGGAGAGACAAGAAGGTTGGAGAGATGTTGAGAAAGGCTTTAAATTAGAGGCAGAAGTTGAGTTGGGCCTTGATAATTATGATGTCACAGAGTGGGCGCAAAGGAAGGCACTCCGGGCAGAGGAAACAGCACAAACCAAAGTATGGAAGCCGACCTGCGACAGCTGCTCGCTGAGTGAACGGACTGGAAAGCAGTCGTGGTTAACTCTGCTACTTTAATAAGGGTTGTCCTTAGGAATGGGGCTTTGTCCCCTGTGGATTTTCTACTCACACATTTGCAGACCTGGGTAGGAAGGAGGCTCTTCAATATGTAATTCCTCTGTTCAGCAGAAAACTCTGGGAGTTGGTTAAACTTTCAGGAGAACAGACGTACTTTCATCTCTAAACGTGTAGGTTTTCAGAGTGCAGCAAAACCTGTCTGGTAAGCAGAGTCCCCTCTATGCCAGACTGCTGGCTTTCATACCAAGACTCGGCAGGAAACACTTGCTGAGCAAGTCCACAGCTACCCCTCCAGGTGAGATTAAAAACAATGAATTGTCTGCCCCTGAGAGGTGGTAACTAGTCTTGTGCAGTCACTTCTTGAAGTTTTAATTTCCTAGGCCCTTCACCCCTGACTCGCCCTGGCCTTAGCCTAGAGCAGCACAGCCAGAGTCAAGAATTCTGTGGGCCCAGACCCCATCTTGTAGAACCTCTGCCCACACCTCGGTGATCCAAAGAGCTACAGAAATAAATGACATGGAAAATTAAACTGATCCACCACGAAAAGCACAAGCTGGGTCGTATTTATCTCAGCTAAATAGAATGAGATGATAGGTCCTCTCTCTCTGAAGGGTCATCACTCCATTTAAAAATCACAATGAATTAGGACCTCACTCATAACCCCAATTAGAGACCCAATTGCCAAGACTTGGGACACAGCCACCCGGTACACTTGATATTTAGAACCTGATATCAACCCTGCTTTAACAGGATCCTTTTAGCGAATGGTGCTAACACATATTTTAGGCAAAACAATCAAGATGAATTAATAATTCTCCCAAAGGTATTTATATATATTACGGTAGATAAGGCCTGTGATATCGTGATTCTGTGATACCAAGCATAAAACTTAAGGCAGAAACTATCAATAAAGAGATTGATAGATATAATCACACAAAAAATTCAAAACATGTGCAATAAAAATTCTATAAATAAAATAAGGATTTTTGTTTGTTTGTTTTTAGAAAACATCAACCTGAGAAAATTATTTGCTGCAAAGATGACATAGGGTTAACGTACAAATATATGGAAACTTGAGTAAAAATATAAGCAAGCACTTTAATATAGAGAGGACATAAGGTGGGAAGTCACAAAAGAACTGTAAGTAGGAAATAAGTGTATGAAAAATATACAACCTTACTGGTTATCAAAGAAATTTGACTTAAAATAATAATGAGATTTCAGTTCTATCAGTTTGGTAAGAGACTGAACATCTGGTCCCAGCCAGGGTTCTGAGCATGTGAGGTAGCAGCTCCCAGTTCTGCTGAGGAGTCTGGGAATTGGTGCAAGATCTTTGCAGGCACTTCGGCCATACACACTGAAAGCCTTAAAAACCTCAGCCGTTGTCCCTGTAAGTACATTTCTGGGAACACACTCTCAGACAATACCAGAAAAATATACAAATGTACACGAACGAGAGTGTTGATAACAGCAGTATTTCTGTGTGTAGGAAACTGTAAACAACCTCCATGTTCAAATTTATTAGTACAGGCCAGGTGTGGTGACTCACACCACTCTGGGAAGCTGAGACAGGTAAATTTCTTGAATCATGAGTTTGTGACTAGCCTGAATAAAAGTGAGACCCCTGTTTCTAAAAGATAGCTGAACATTATGGAGGGTGCCTATAGTCCCCCTACTGGGGAGGCTGAGGCAAGAGGATTTCTTGAGCCCAAGAATTCAAAGTTGCTGTAAGCTATGACACGACAGTACTCTACCAAGGGTGACACAGTGAGACTCTGTCTCAAAAAAAAAAAATTATTAGTATAGTAACATAACAGAATATTGCATAGTCACTCAAATGTTGGTATATGGAGTTAAATCTGTTGGTGTGGGAAGATGATCACATTATACATATTGTAAAGTGAGAAAATTGCATTACAAGACATTTAGGTTTTTTTAAAATTAGAGATAGTTTTAAAATGGTAATTTTTCTGTATTCGTTAATTTTAACCTTTTCTGTGTTTTTAAAATTTTTCTATAATGAACATGGATACTTGAGTTAAAAAACAAGCAAAAGAGATGCCACATGTAGTGGGCAGAACGATGGCCCCTTCCACAAGATGTCTTCATCCTAACTCCTGAAACTTGCGAAAACGTGCGGTTACATGGCAAAGGGACTCTGCGGATGTGGCTAAGTTAAGGATCCTGAGATGGAAAGACTATCCAGGCTCGGCGCCTGTGGCTCAATCGGCTAAGGCGCCAGCCACCTACACCTAGGGTGGCGGGTTCGAATCCCCAGCCCGGGCCCGCCAAACAACAATAATGGCTGCAACCAAAAAAAAATGGCCGGGCGTTGTGGCGGGCGCCTGTGGTCCCAGCTACTTGGGAGGCGGAGGCAGGAGACTCGCTTGAGCCCAGGAGCTGGAGGTTGCTATGAGCTGTGATGCCATGGCACTCTACCCA
>CAUYQV010164577.1:0-10373 GCA_963574575.1 Galagoides demidoff
CCTGTGGTCCCAGCTACTTGGGAGGCGGAGGCAGGAGACTCGCTTGAGCCCAGGAGTTGGAGGTTGCTATGAGTTGTGATGCCATGGCACTCTACCCAGGGGGATAGCTTGAGGCTCCGTCTCAAAAAAAAAAAAAAAAAAGAATAACGCTCATCTATTTTCAACTCTCCCCATTTTGGTGAGCAAAACAAAAAGCATTTTAAAAACCTGACATCAAGACTAGCAGAATGGGCTTACTGATGACAAAAATGTCAAAAGCTGATTTTCTTTTGAAAGGGTCTTTCAGACGTACTTTTTTCAGCTTTGAAGAAAAACCAGTTATTAAGAAAGGCACAAATTAAGGAGAGAGCAACTGAATAAAAATTAGCATAAGAAATCTGGAGCCAAATATCCTGTGATCTCCAACTGACCTTGCGCAAATCACTCAAGCTCTCTGCTCTTTAGCTTCCCTGGCTCTGCAGTGAAAAAAAGCTTCCCCACCAAGATGTTGGGAAATTCACTGAAATCACGGCCGTCAAGTAAATACAGGACATGCAAAAACCCAGGGCAGACATTTTGTTTCTTTCAAATTTAGAGAATAATCTGTAAAAAAGAAAAGCAGCAAGAATCATCAAATGTTCATTTTGTACACACAAAATGATTCAAAGAATAAAACAGAAACTTTATATACAACTGTTGGTGTTTTCTGTGTTATGGCTTTCAAAAGTCTAAACACGTTGGTTCCCAGTTGCAATGCAACTCCACCCTATGTCTCTAGCCTGTGTTGTCCTGGTGACTTGTTGGTCTCTAATGCTGAGAAGAGGAAGTAACTGTTCAGCAAATGGGTGAAAGAGCCAATCTTTCCCTTTCTTGCCAGAACTTCTGTTTTTGTTTCCTAATCTTGCTCATCCTCATGCAATTAAATTGCAACCCTGAATCCAAGCATATGTTCCAAGAACCTCTCAAATGCATGATTTGCAGACTCCTTTGGAGGTGAAGCAAACTCTTTGATCCTTTAAATACAAGTAACATTGTTACTTTAAAAGGAAAATAATAAACCTATTGGAAGGATTTTTAAGCTTAAATTCCTTTTCAAGGAGCTTAAGTTAATTAAAAGACAATAGACAAAAGCAGATGACCTTTTCCCTTATCAGCTATAAGTCCACCATCATTAACAAATTTCATTACAGGCATGAGAAGACAATGAGCAACTCCAGTTTAGTGCAGCATTAAACTTAAGAGGATAGCATGGCAGAATGTGTAATGTTTTAAGTAGTTAAAATATTTTTATTCATTCTTTAAAAACTGACAAGAGTATTAAAAACAAGTGAATATACTCTAAAGCAGTAAGTTGTGTTTAGACTTTGGGGTCATAGTCATGATTTATCTTTCTAGTTTCAACCACAGTTAATTTAAAAATATCAATTAGAAACAAAGAATTACAGTGCTGACTAGGTCTCACTCACTAAATTCTCTCCTGAAGTTATGTGGTTTTTTATGATATTACCCTGTTGAAGGGAGATTTGTTTTATGTTGATGACAAACCAAAACAAATTCAGCCTTTGAGGTGGTGCTGGTAGTGGGGGAATGCTATATTTCTTCAACAAAATTGCATTATAACATGCTGACAAATTCAAAGGAAGCGTTCTGAGTAATGAATGCACAGGGAAACTCCAGACCAAAGGGCCTGGAATGGCAATGGCAGAAAGGAAATACCCGGATATATTTTCCCCCTAAAAACTAAGCTTAAGTTCCAAGTATTTTTCATTCAACAGTTCCAAGTATCTTTCAACTGTGTCACTCCAGAAATGAAATGAGGGAAAACAAACTGAATTCCTAGTCTGTTCCTATTAGAAGTACATGGTTAATTTTCATGATTAACAAGGCTTGGTTCATTAACCCTGACTGGCTCCAGGTCAGTGTGGTGGGAGGGGTACTGATTAGTGAGAGGAGTGCTGATTAGGTGTTGTGAGCAGCAGTGGTAAAGTTAACTCTACTATAGTTTTAAGAGTGTGGGGTTTGTAATCCTAGCACTCTGGAAGTCCAAGGTGGGTGGATTGATTGAGCTCAGGAGTTGGAGACCAGCCTGAGCAAGAGTGAGACCCCCATCTCCAAAAATAGGCAGGCAGGCATTGTGGCTGGTGTCTGTAGTTCCAGCTACTCAGGAAGCTAAGGCAAGAGGATCACTCAACTGTACCACTAGGCAGCTCTAAGACTTGAGAAAAGTTCCTTAACCCTCCTGCACCTAATTTATAATTAAAAGCAATTATATTTATTTAAAATAAGGAAAAGTTTCTCTGTAAATGAGAGATGGTAGCAGTCATTATTGCCCAGGATGAAATGAGATGGTACAGGCAAAGTGCTTACACAGGTCTAGCACATAATAAACATTCAATAACTGTTAGCTATGTTTATTTTTGCTATAAGCTTGGATGATTTAACATCTCCCAAGTGCGTAGCCTAACTTGCTATGCAAAAATTAATTTTGCCTCCTCAAGTGTGTCTGGGGATTCAAAAATTATTGAGACAAGGGGTGTCATTATAAGATAAAAAATTTGGTAATATTCAATAATTTGGTGCCCTAGCTACTTTCTGGTATAAATTAGAACCATAGCAAACCATATAATTCCCGCCAAAGAAGAAGGAACCATGATGTGGTCCTTAACACTAACAAAGTGGTTTCACAGAGGAAGAGAGCGTGGTGGAGTCCAAAGTTCTTAGAATCACAAAGAACTGGATTCACTTCTTAGCTTGGTTATTAGAGTGGGCTAAATAGTGGCCTCCAAAAGATATGTAGAATTCCTAATCCCCACATACCTGTGAATGTGACCTTAGTTCCAAATAGAGTCTTTGTAGATAAAATTAAGAATCTCAAAATGGCATCATCTTGAGTTTAAGGTAGGCCTGTCCTTATAAGAGAAAGAAAAGGAGAAGAAAGACACAGACATGATTCCAGAAGGAAAGGCTACTTGAGGATATAAGCAGAGATCAGGGTGATGTAGCTACATCCCAAGGAATGTCAAGAATTGCAGGCAGCCTCCAGAATTAGGAGAGGCATGGAATGGATTCTCCCTCAAAGTCTCCAGAAGAAACCAACCCTGCTAGTGCCTTGCTGTCTATCAGACTTCTGGCCTCTATAACTGTGAGAAAATAGAGACCACCAACCTCAACAGCAGTTGGCAATTATAGCAGTTGATCTGTTACAGCAGTTCAAAAAATCTAATGCAGTCACTAAGTTGGAAAGTTAGTAAACCTCTCTGAGGACTAACAAGATCAGCTATATCAAGATACCTGGACATAGCAGGTGCTTAATAAATACTAATTGAGTATATTTTTCTCTTCATCTTCACCACACCCTAGCTTTGTAAGTATATATTTTCCTTATTATCAGATGAGAAAATTGAGTCTCTGAAAATTGACTAACTGGCCTATGGCCAAGTGAGTAACTGGAAGTTGTCTGGCTCCAGTACTGGTGCCTTGCAGCCACATTCATTTGTCCTCTCTCTCGCCTACAGATTTTGCTACAATTCTCTGTTTGTTATTTACTATATCACATCCCTATACAAGATTAAACTTGCACAGAGCCCACAAATCTACAAAATAAAATGTTAGCCAGGAAGTGGGAGGGTATGGCATGGTGGAATGTAATAAGGAAGTTTAAGGAAAGTGTGCAGAATTCAAAGGCACGTTATTAATCTCAGATCTGGGTATTAGAGAAAGCTTTACAGAAATAATGAGGGAAATAATGTATTAAGCTCTAAGGGATTATTAAGGAAACCTTTCTTAAATTAAGATTTTTCTTGATAAAGGATAGATATCACTATAGGAATAGGCAACTAATTAATTATAATATCTCAGAGCAATTTCTGCCCAGGATGACAGAAAATCTGGATGGATTTTGAGAGAAAGACATCATAACTCCAGGAATCACAGGATGGGTTTGAGAAATCGACGTCATAACTCCAGGATCACAAAGGCTCCAGATGTTCACAGCTAACTCTTTTGCAAGATTCAGGAAAAGTAGCCTTTTTTAATTATTAAAAGATATTTACGTTTATTTTAAAATGTGGAGTATTTCACATTTTCACTCATCTCAAACATTCGTTTTATGTTAAAATGACCTCCAAAACTTTTTTTAGGAATTGAAAAAAAAGAAGTGGTTCTTCAACATAGGAAAACAAATTCTCAAACTCATGCATGAAAAAGAATTCACATTAAAATTACAGAGACATAAGATTATATTTCTACTTAGCAATAACTGGAACATTTCAGAACTTTCTGTTTTGTGAGGGTTTAGGGCAGTGGGTCCATTCACACATGGCAGGAATGAAAATATTTACATCCCCTATGGAGATGAATGTGGCAAGAGCCATCGAATTCTAAAGCCCTCACACCACTTTAATCCATTAATTCTATATCTAGGAATTTATAACATAAATATACACAACCAAAATTATGTGTGTTCAAAGAGATTAATACTAGCATTGTTTGCACCATGTCACTTTTACAGAATTAGACAAAACTATCCCAAATTTCACATGGAATCAAAAAAAGGCCTGAATAGGCAAAGGAATTCTTAGCAAAAATAACAAATCTGGAGGCATCATATTACCCAACTTAAATTGTATGACAAGGCTATAATAACCCAAACAACATGGTACTGGCATAAAGGTAGACACATAGATCAATGGAATAGAGAACCCAGAAATACCACCATATACCTATTACCAACTGGCCTTTGACAAAGCAGACAAAAACATACACAGAGGAAAGGGAGCCCTATTTAATAAATGGTGCTAAGAAAATTGGAGAGGCAAGTGTAGAAAAGTGATGTTGGGTTCTTATCTCTCACCATATACAAAAATTAACTAAAAATGGATTAAAGACTTAAATGTAAAACCTGAAACCATAAAAATTCTAGGAGAAAACTTAGTGAAAACTCCTCTGGCCTAAGCAAAGCATTTATAACAAGACCCCAAATGTAAATGCAACAAAAACAAAAATAAATAAATGGGAATAAACTAAAAAGTGTCTGCACAGCAAAATAAATAATCAACAGAGTAAATAGACAACCTACAGAATGGGAGAAAATATTCACAAACTATTCAAAGAATTAATGTCTGGAATCTATAAGGAACTCAAATCAGTAAGAAAAAAACAAATAACCCCAATAAAAAGTGCAAAAGACATGAACAGGCATTTTGCAAAAGAAGCTATACAAAAAGCCAGAAAAGACATGAAAAAATGCTCAACAGCACTAATCATCAAGGAAATCCAAATTAGAACTACAATAAGATACCACCTTACCCTGTCCAAACAGTCATTATTCAAAAATCAAAAAATAATCTATGTTTGGTGTAGATGCAGTGAAAAGGGAACACTTAACACGCTATTGCTGGGAGTATAACTTAGTGCAACCTCTGTGGAAAACAGTATGGAGATTTCTCAAAAACTAGAAGTAGAGCTGTGATTTGGTCTACCAACACCACTACTGGGAATTTCTAATGTAGTCATTACATAAAAAAGACTCATGTTTATCACAGTACAATTCACAATTGCAAAGATATGGAATAAAGCTAAATGCCCATCAACTTACGAGTGGATAAAGAAAACATGATGGGCTCGGAGCCTGTGGCTCAATCGGCTAAGGCTCCAGCCATGTACACCTAAGGTGGCAGGTTTGAATCCCCAGCCCGGGCCCGCCAAACAACAATGACGGCTGCAACCAAAAAATGGCCAGGCGTTGTGGCGGGCACCTGTGGTCCCAGCTACTTGGGAGGCAGAGGCAGAAGACTCGCTTGAGCCCAGGAGTTGGAGGTTGCTATGAGCTGTGATGCCATGGCACTCTACCCAAGGGGATAGCTTGAGGGTCCATCTCAAAAAAAAAAGAAAACATGATGTACACACACACACACACACACACACACCCATAGAGTACTACTAACAATAAAGAAAGAATGAAATAATGTCTTTCACAACAACTTGGATGGAACTGGAAGTCCTTATCCTAAGTGAAATATTTCAGAAAAAGAAAAACAAATACTGCATGTACCCACTTATAAGGGGAACTGGAAAATGGGTATACATGGTCATACACAGTGGTTGAATGTACTTTGGAGACATGGAAGGGGAGGACAGTTGGAGGAGAGTGAGGGATCAAAGATTACCTGTTGGATATAAGGTACACTATTTGAGTGACAGGTACACAAAAGCTCTGACTTCACCACTATACAATCATCCACATATCAAAAAACCATTTGTACCCCCTAAATCTACTGATGTTAAAAAATAAATAAAAGATTAAAAATAACCATTAACAGAGGAATGTTAGACATTATAGTATATCTGTGGAATAAAATACTACAAAGGTAATAAAAGAGTGAAGTTTCATTTTATAGACTGGTTCAAATAATGTCTATGAAATATTGTTAAAGTACAGGATGCTGCCTACACGATGCTAAGTGGAGAAAATGTATATGTTTATCTCATACACAAAGTACCTCTTCAATGTCTCACAATAAACTAACGACACTGGTTGTATTGAAAAAGGTAAACTGGGTACTTTGGGAGCAGGGAAATAAAGGAGAACATGGTGGTTTTGTAGCTACAAATTCTCTTGCACCCCAGCCATCAGGAGATGGTGTCTCTGACCCTTTCCTGGGAACCTGCTGGGCCTCTGCCCCTGCCTTAATGAATGGAATAGAGTAGCAGTCTTCAGCAAGAACTGAGGCTGTGTTTGAAAAGAATGTACAGTGTGTGTAGTTTCCCCAGGGACTGTCACTTACCATGTAAAAAGCCGGGACACCCAGGGGCCAAGAGTAAAGAAACCACACAATGAAAGACAGACAGGAAAGAGAGAAGGGGGATGTCGGAGGTGTCCCAGCCACTGTAGCCCCCAGCTATCTGGGGCCTTCCCAGTTTAGATAGTAGATATATGTGATGACACCTTTGAGATGGCTCCAGCTCTAGTCTCTGTCTGCATAAGACCTTAACTAAGAGCTGAACATCTGGGCCCATTCACCCCCAGCTTCATCACTGAATAATCCTACCATTCCTGTTTTAAGCTACTGTTTTGGAGTGGTTTATTACATTGCAATAGATAATTGAAGCAGATATTTTATTTTTTTCCCCTTTATGTACTTTAAATTTTGAATTGCATGAATGTATTACCTATTTAAAAAGTAAACAAGACTAAAATTATATCTAAAATTCCCCGGCTTAAGCTTTTGGCTATGCTTAACATCTTAATAGTTTAAGGGATAGAATTGTTCCAGATGTCCTTGGTGTGAATATGCTCTGGGACTTATTGCTAAATGGGAATCTGTCTAGGGTACACTGGGGCGGGCTGGGAGCCCCCAACACTGCTCCAAACAAACACAAATAAAAACCTTGCTTCCTCAACAGTGGAAATTAATTTTTTTTTTTTTTGCAGTTTTAGCTGGGGCCAAGATCAAACTCACCACCCCTGGTATATGGGCCAGTGCCCCACTCTTTGAGCCACAGGCGCTGCCACTGGCCTAATATGTCTATTTTTAGTAAATACGGGAGTCTAGATCTTGCTCAGGCTGGTCTTGAACTCCTGAGCTGAAGTGATCCTCCTGCCTTGCCCTCACAGAGTGCTGGGATTAGAGGCATGAGCCACAGCACCCTACTGAGGCTTGCATTTCTAGTGATCACCAGTGAATCTGGTGAGGGTTTTAATATACCCTGTGGCTGGGGTGTCTGCATTCTCCAGTGGTCTGGACTCAGAGGCCGGACTGTCATGGACAACTGAGTGCTCATTTTTGTCTTCTGCTGGCCATTCTCAGTTTCTTCATTTGTAAAACAAAATACTAGAATCTACCTCTGGGATTTGGTGCTTATAATTACTTCAGAGGACTGGAAACAATCAGAAGAAAATAGAGAGATGGTAGAGAATGGTTATAGGCTATAGCTGTTTCCTAACGGAGACTCTGATGTAATGGGACACCAGGATGTTGGGGGTGAGACCTCTAAATCGGGGAAGGGGGGTCTTCTCAGTTGTGGGCAGATCCTGGGGGCTGAGGTAGGGGTGGCTGCTGACCTTTGATGTCCTTCTTCCCACCTTAGAGGTGGCCTACATTGGCACCCAGCACCCCCAGCACAAGGCGGTGGTGCTGCTATGCCTGGCAGCAGGCAAGGCCGTCCTGTGTGAGAAGCCCATGGGTGTGAATGCAGCAGAAGTGCACGAGATGGTAGCCGAGGCCCGATCCCGAGGTCTCTTCCTTATGGAGGTGAGGGCAGAGGCACCTTTCTAACATCCAACATGGCCTGGCTTGCCATAACTAAACATGGTTGGTGGTGGTGGACATTTTGTAAGGAACACAAAAAAAATGTTTGTCAACATTCAACGGGGTACAAAAATAAACCAGTGGTCAGTGCATTTGCCAGCATGTACTTGAATCTGCTGGCAACATCTATTATAGAGGAGCCATTGCTTTTGGCCCTTAGCAAACATAGCAAGATTTGCTTAAGTTTCCTGGATCCTTTGTTAACCCTTAAGAAAAAGATGCCAGGGCGGCACCTGTGTGGCTCAGTGAGTAGGGTGCATATACTGAGGGTGGCAGGTTCAAACCTGGCCCCAGCCAAACTGCAACAAAAAAAAGCCAGGCATTGTGGCCGGCACCTGTGGTCCCAGCACCTTGGGAGGCAGAGGCAGGAGACTCGCTTGAGCCCAAGAGTTGGAGGTTGCTGTGAGCTATGCCATGGCACTCTACCCAGGGGGACAGCTTGAGGCTCTGTCTCAAAAAAGAAAGAAAGAAAGAAAGAAAGTGGCACTGGGCTTAGTTGGGTGGCTTTCTAGGGAGAGAGGACAGAAGATTCGTGAACCTCCCAATCACCCTCAACATCAAATAGCCTAAGCAGCCTTTCTTTTTCCTTTATCAGACCTCTACCTCTGGGGTCAAGGCTTTTACCACCAACTAAAATAGCCAAAGTGGAAATGGACAGTGCCAGCAGTTAAGATGGCCGGCAAATGGCACCTAGAAGCTATTTCCATGCTAGGACATACTATAGTTCTTTTTTTTTTTTTTTGCAGTTTTTGGCTGGGGCCAGGTTTGAACCTTCCACCTCCAGTATATGGGACCAATGCCCTACTCCTTTGAGCCACAGGCACTGCCCCGTACTATAGTTGTTAAATAACTTGCTGTAGATTCTGCCAGTAGTAGCCATGGCTACCATGTACTTCCTTTTGTCCTGTCTATCTGTTATATGTTCAAGATTGCTGAGCCTCTCAGCCTGCAAAGTTCCATCTGCCCAAGAAGTGGATAGTCAAGACTTTTTTTTTTTTTTGAGACAGAGCCTCAAGCTGTCCTCCTGGGTAGAGTGCTGTGGCATCACAGCTCACAGCAACCTCCACCTCCTGGGCTCAAGCAAGTCTCCCGCCTCAGCCTCCCAAGTAGCTGGAACCGTAGGCACCCGCCACAAGGCCCGGCTATTTTTTGGTTACAGGCATCATTGTTTTGGCAGGCCCCGACTAGATTCGAACCTGCCATCTTAGGTGTATGTGGCCGGCGCCTTAGCCACTTGAGCCACAGGCACCGAGCTGATAGTAAAGACTTAATGTGGTTACTCAGTACCTTCTAGTTCTCACTGTGCCTTGTCAGTGTCAAAATTCTGAGAGTTTATCACTTCCTCATTTTTATTGTCACCTCATGTGTGCCTGATTATATACTAGGAACTGGGAGCACATGACATATAAGACACAGGCTCAGTTTTGGGGGAGCTCAAGATCCCAATGCCCACCTACACGGACTTTATTGGGCGTAGTCCTGGTTTGTTCTAGAATTCAGTGGCCCAATCAGTGTGGGTGGTGGTCAAGGAGGTTTCTGGCAAGTATGGGCTGAACTGAGCTTTACAGGACAAGAAAATAGAGTGAGAGGGGAAAAGTAGAGATAAGTTTTACAGAAAACAAGAACAGGCAGATTTCAAGTGCTTAGTATGAACTTGACCTTGAACAGGTCAAGGTATTGGGGTTTGGAGTCAGAGGATTCTAGATAACCAATCTCTACTTCAGTAATTTAATTGAGACCATGTTTATCTCATGTTACACTTGAACCTATAGTTAAACTTCTATGACACAAGTAATTATGTTGATCAATAAAAAGAGTAAAAAAAGAATATAGGCTCGGCACCTGTGGCTTAAGCAGCTAAGGTGCCAGCCACATACACCTGAGCTGGCAGGTTCAAATCCAGCTCAGGTCCACCAAACAACAATGACAGCTGTAACCAAATAAATAAATAAATAAATGAAAATAACTGGGCATTGTGGCAGGCACCTGTAGTCCCAGCTACTTGGGAGGCTGAGGCAAGAGAATCACTTAAGCCCAGGAGTTGGGGGTTACTGTGAGCTGTGATGTCACAGCACTCTACCCAGG
>CAUYQV010164578.1:0-33016 GCA_963574575.1 Galagoides demidoff
AGCAACCTCCAACTCCTGGGCTCAAGCAAGTCTCCTGCCTCCGCCTCCCAAGTAGCTGGGACCACAGGCGCCCACCACAACGCCCGGCCATTTTTTGGTTGCAGCCATCATTGTTGTTTGGCGGGCCTGGGCTGGGGATTCGAACCCACCACCTTAGGCTTATGTGGCTGGCGCCTTAGCCAATTGAGCCACAGGCTTTTAATTTCAGATTAATATGAGGGTACAGATGATCAGGTGACATTGTTTGGGTCTGTTAGGTAGAGTCCCGGTTGGAGCTGTACCCCTCCCCAGGAGGGGTGCCTCAGACCCCAGTGTTGTGGCCATTAGGTGGGAACTCACCAGGCCCCCCTGAGTTTGACTGTGTTTTTCTCTCAGGTGGGGTGTAGTTGCTCATGCACTGGTTTCATACTTAGTGTACTTAATTAATACTGAGTACACAGAACACGTGCGTTTCTATTCTTGTGATACTTTGCTAGTAGAATGTTCTCCGACTCCATCCGTAACCTCTTGTTCTGGCTTTAAAGGTGCCTTTGATGGATTCAGATTTCTCCGTGTTTCATAGTTGTGCTGAGTTTTTAGGTTATCTTATGATTCTGGTTTCACACTTCAGATGGAAGCTCTAACAAGGCATTAACCCTCTGATTGCTTTTAGTCTTTTCAATATTTCCACCCTCCCAGGAAATCGCTAGGCTGCCACAAACACATTAACTTCTTTGTTGTTTTAATAGGGGGCAGGATGACCATGCTTTAGGCCCCCATCTCCTCAGCATGGTAAACAATTCTCAAGAAAGTAAAGGGCCGAAGAGATTCAGACTCCCATTTCCAGAGCTAAAGTGGAGAAAGGGAACAGAGCAGTCACGAAAGTGGCCCCACAGTCTGGGCCTGTGCTGTGTGTTTCTTTCTGCGGAAGCCGGAGCCCCACTCCGGGCTGCTGCTCCTGCTGAGCCCCCCAGCTCTCCCTGAATCCCGGCCACGTGTTTCCCTTAACTTGTTGCTCTCAACGTCCCGTTTCTCAGTGGAAGGCACCAAGGGGATACTCAGGACAGCAGGAGGGTCTGGAAGGGTCCAGAGGTGTGCTCTGGAAATGCCCGGAAAGGCTTGGTTTGATCCCGTCACTCACACTACACTTTGTAGCATTTGGGTGACCAATGTGGTGACCGTGTTTAAAGCCCTTATAATTGGGTGGATCTGTGATTTTGCTGTCTTCAGATACATGAATTTTATGAAAGCTTTTATTTAAAGAGACGCAAACAGTGACAACCACAAACCGTCCCGCTGCCCCACCTCCTCCGCTCAGGTAGTACCCAGCGCGGTTGATTCCCGAAGCCGACACAAGTTGTGGGTTTAGCCAGGTTAATGGAGACGATCACTGCTGCTCAGCGCTGTGACTCACTCCGGCATTACGCAGGCTTTGTGATGGAAATCGTGGTTCCAACTCCATCCTCCCCCAGTGGACGTGCGAATATTAATGAAACAAAGTCCAGAGGCTCCAGGGTAGCTCTCTCTGCCGACCCAGCGTCTGCGTGAGGAAAGGAAGATTTTGGCGGGCAGCAGCTCCTCCCCTAACCCACGCACGCCCAAACACCATGATAGTGTTTTAATTAGTCTTACAAAGCACAGTAAAATATTTAGCTTTGGTGGAAGGAGGGAATTCTCTCCTGTGTTGGAATTGTTTGGTTAAAAGGGCACTTTCGTCTACTGAACGAGTCCCCTGGGGTTTACACTAGTATCTGAATGCTTTTTAAGTAGTCTCAAACATCCTGTAGCCAATTCTCATTTATTCCGTGTATCTGTCTATTGATCAATCACAGGGGACAAGAGAAAACCTTTCTTTTCCATCACGAGGTTTATGGCTGAGGCTCCTGTAATGAAAGATACATTTTAACAAGGAAAAGCGTATCAATTTGTTTGAATTTTCATGACATGGGAACCTTCAGAAATAAAGACCTACAGGAAGAGGGAGACTGTTGTGTTTTTATGCTGTTGGATGCAGAGTGGACAGCCACATGGAGAGAAGAGGCTGGTCCTAGGCTGTGATGACAACCCAGGGTCGGGGGAGAACGGCAAGGCCTCTTGTTTTGATCCTTCTTGGCGTCTTGGAGAGCAGGGCTGCTCCTTCCTCCAGGTGTAGGGAGGGCACCCCTGGAAGGAAGATTGTACGACCTGATGCGGGGAGAAGGGCCAGGAGAGGATGAAGTGACCACCTTGCGTCTGCCAGCGTGCCAAATTTTGGGCAGTAGCTACTTCTCATTGTGTGTGTGTATGGGGAGGGGTGGATATTCATATGTGGTCTGTTGGGGGAGCATAGTGAAAGCCTGTAACCTTCTTCACCCAATTTTATTCCCAAATTTCATGCAAATGGCATTTCCCTTTCTTTGTGCTATGTAAGATTTTAAAATAGTGAATAGCCCAGATACAGCAGACAGAGTGGAAAACAAGGGAGACGACTGGTCCTCACGTGTAGCCGTCGTACGGCCCCCTGGACTGTGGGCAACCTGCAGATAAGCTGGTGTCTTGTGGCATCTGGTGATTGGGGAGAAAGGTCGAATACTTAAAGTTGGTTTTGGTGATTCTTTCATGTCTCGAATCAATTGGACCAGGAATATTTTTGAGCTGCTAATTGAAAAGTAGACATTTAGAAAATACTTTCAGCAGAAGACGAGCTCCAGCACTGTCCCTTGTTACTGGGCCACTTTATTCTGGTCCTGTCTCCTCTAACAACAGCTCCCCGCCGCGTGCTCTTAAAACATAGGCGCTCACATGACGAGAGATGAATCCTGAGGAAGACGGGATAATCGTTTCTAAAGCCTAAAAATAACGATCTGCAACCAAGAACATTTAAGCACGTCCTTCCATCCCAGATGATACGGGATGCCAGGCAAAGACCAGACTTCAGTGGCCGCCCCGACACCTGCTCGGGGATGGGGACCTTGGCAGAGGACTAAGACCTTTAGATGAGGTGAGCACTCAGCACCAGCACTCAGTCTTTAAATGCACAGACCATCGTTGCCCGTGTCATCCCTTCAAAGTGGCTGGTGATGGACGACAGCCTTGTGCCTTCTCACATGAGGAGGCTGGGGCACGAGACTACACCCTAGTGCTGCGTCCCCGAGGTCCCCTCTGCAGCTGGGAGACAACTCAGAACCAAACCCTTCTGCGTTCCCAGTCTCTCCACAGTAAGCCTCCCATCTGCCCAGCCTTAGCCAGTTGTGTGAACAGAAAGACTTCGGTGTGAGTGTCTTAAAGATGTGAAGAGAGGATTCAGTCTGGGCCTGAGATGGGACAGCGATGGGAGGATTTGGAGGCAGAGTGATTGTGGGCAGGTGCGTGTGTTCAGAGAGGATGAAACATATATGTGCAAAGTCCCCACGGGACAAGCCACAGTCCCCCGTCCTGCGAGTGTGGGTGGCTCCCGCCCTGGCCCCGGCCTCACTCAGTCCCATGTTGCTGGCTGGGAGACCTCACAGGCCATCTCTTCTTAAGGTCCATGTCGTCGTAGAATAAGTATGACCCAAGTGAAAAGTAATAGCATCGGTTTTAATCCAAGTGCCAGATTTTCTGTTTGAAATGAAAAAGGGAGGGACTTCTCAGAAAATGAAATTACTGTGTCAATGCCTGTGAATTAGGCCTGACGGCCACTCCCTCCCCAAGCACCAACAGGCTTGATGTGTATGTTTCTGGGTTATGAGCAAAAATAACATCTAGGGCTCTTGTGTGAGTATTGGGGTTTTTTTCCTCTGTGCGATTGCTTTTGGATATGGTTATTTTAAGGGAAATTTAACTAAATTTAAGTTACTTACATTAGCCACATTTATTAAGTATCCTTCTCTGGAAAGTTGAAACATGACTGTTAGTTGAAACAGGAACCGGAGCTTCTGTTTTATTCCTTCTTTGGTTTATAATGTTACAGTTTTAAGAAAACGTAGAGTAACCAGCATCACTGGTAGTTAATGAAGCCGTTTATATTTTTTCTTTCTTTCTTTTTTTTTTGGCTTCAGAAGCATGTTTCCATGTAAAGTAAAAGAAACCTCATGCTGTTCACCTTTTCAGAGGACACTGCCAGTGAGAGTGTTGTCACTGCCAGATGACGGTGATGGTACGTCCTGTGGCCTCTCCCCCACCCGGCACACCCAGCTCCCTCACACCTGCCAGCGCAGCCAGAGAGAGAAGAAAGCCACATCTTATTTGCTTTCGGAATCAGATTCCATACTGCTCTGGACACATGCTGGGATTTGCTCTTAAACTATTATTAAATTTCTAATATCCATCAAGATTGAGATCCCTCTGTAGGAAGAACCGGCAAACATGAGTGACACTGCCGGGCTGCCCCACGCAGACCTGCTGTCCAGGGTCAGCTCAGCCGCAGCAGCAAGAGGGCCGTGGGCCCAGCTGTCAGCCTCGCCTGCCGCTTCAGTGCCACCAGCCTCGGTTTCCTCACTACTTGCTGGCCATGCTTGTTCTGAAATTTTGATGTGAAAATGTTTGGAAAGAGATTTTGCAAGCTTAAAAAAAAAAGTACTCCACAGATGATAGACAGTAGCCAGAAACTGGACCAGAGCTTGGGCCGGTGAACGTGTGTGTGTGTGTGTGTGTGTGTCTCACTCGTTAGGTTGATGATTCGGGGATCCTCATCATTTTGAAAATGTTTTAATTTTAATTAAAAATGAAAAATAGGCAGGGAGACAAGTTTAGCAGAGTTTAAGTTTTTGTTGTTGTTGTTTTGTTTTGAGACAGAGTCTCACTCCATCGCCCTGGGTAGAGTGTCCTGGCGTCATAGCTCGCAGCAACCTCCAGCTCTTGGGCTCAGGTGATCCTCTTGTCTCAGCCTCTTGAGTAGCTGGGACTGCAGGTGCCCGGTGCCACACCTCTATTTTTGGTGGAGTTGGGGTCTCACTCTGTTCAGGCTCAACTCCTGAGCTCAGGGGATCCCCCTGGCTTGGCCTCCCAGAGTGCTGGGATTACAGGTGTGAGCCACTGCGCCTGGCCAGAGTTTAAGTTTAAACAGGGTAGGAAATGGAATTCTCCCACAGCTGCAGAGGACAGAGGGTACCCGGCTGCCATGACACCCACTCCCCTGCAGGGGAGAGAGCACAGGGGACTGTGCTGGCGTAACCTGTGTGTGCAGTGGGGGGCTGTCCTGCCAGCGTGAGGACAAAGGGGATGAACACGCCTCTGAGGCAGGTCTTTCCTTAAAGGGGTGAGTGGCTCAGGAATCTCTGGATGGAGAAGGGGCCTTGTTGCCATCCCACAAAGTGGGTTTTGGTGATCCAGGTGGGGAGTCTGCTGTGTGCGTGGGAGAATCCTGACATAGGAATCTGGAGGGAGAGTCTGTAAGGCAGAAAGCAGCAGAAGAGCTGGGCTTGCTTGGTGCTGTGCGGGCCTCCTGGGTCTGCTGTTCACCCCAGTCTCTCCCCTCTGGGCTTTTCTGTCTGCCCAGCCCATGCCTGTGTAGGAGGGAATCACCGAAAAATAACAACAGAGTCATAACGTGGCTTCCCTGAGACTGTGAAGTGCCAGTGCCAACATGACAGGTGTGCCACCCGCTGGGCCCCGTTCTCAGCCACACCCCTCCCCGAGCACTGAGGGCTCGTCTCGTGATTCTCTGACATGCCTGGTCCCTGGCACCTGCGTGGTCGTGCTTGCCGATCCTTGGTGGGCTGTGTTTTAAGCATGTATCTGTGGGATCCCAGCCTGTTCCGAGAAGGAGTTAAGAGGGAATTTCTGAGCACACAGCCAAGTCCCCAAGACGTTCTGCGCTGGATCTGCACTCTGACTACGGCAGCATTCTTAAAACAATTAGAGAATGAAGTGGGAACAAACACAAACCAAACGGAGGCCTAGAAGGGAACCGTACTGGTGACGCGGGCAGCCCTGACAACACGGGACAGCCCTCACGACAGGGGACAGCCCTGATGACACGGGACAGCCCTCATGACATAGGACAGCCCTGATGATACAGGACAGCCCTCATGATGCAGGACAGCCCTGACAACACAGGGTAGCCCTCATGACAGGGGACACAGCCCTCATAACACAGGATAGTCCTGCCGACACAGGACAGTCCTGACGACATGGGACAGCCCTGATGACATGGGACAGCCCTCATGACATGGGACAGCCCTCATGACACAGGACAGCCCTGACAACACAGGACAGCCCTGATGACATAGGACAGCCCTCATGACGCGGGGCAGCCCTGATGACATGGGACAGCCCTCATGACACGGGACAGCCCTGATGACACAGGACAGCCCTCATGACATGGGACAGCCCTCATGACACAGGACAGCCCTGACGACACAGGACAGCCCTCATGACACGGGACAGCCCTTATGACATGGGACGGCCCTCATGACACGGGACAGCCCTGTGCCTCTTGCCTCCAGTGCCCTATGTTCACACAGTGCCATGGGTGGCAGCCCTACTGGAGAGAAAGGGAATGCATGAGTGGGGCAGACGCTGGCTTCAGTGCTGCTGGCACCTGGGTAACCAGCCCATGTTCTCTCCCATTGCCAGCTGCCATGCGGTGCCGCCAAGCCAGCACCGTCAGAGGTGGGCTTTCCTTGCAAAGCCATGCCTCTCCCGGCAAGTCCTGACAAAGCCATGGCACAACAACTTGGGCCAGTCCTGATAACACGGCCAGGCCTGATGACGCTCTCCAGAGATGGAGTGCACGCTGGCTGGGGTTTCATTGCCTGCCAGTCAACAAGACGCCAGGGGTGCACTCTGCTTTCTCAGAGCCAGTCACAGCCTTTCCTGGGACCCTGGGGGTGGGATGGCAGGTAGGTGGCATCCGATCCCAGGGTGATCCTGCAAGGGACTATTGGAAACAGGCTCACTCACTGTGAGATGGGGCCTGAGGACAGGACTCAGCCAGGGGGACTCATGAAACCCCTGTCTCTGCCTCCAAAGACCCGAGTGCATGGCCGTGACACCAGAGGCCTGATGGTCACATGGGCCCATCAGCTTGTTACTAAAGGTCTGGTTCTATGAAAGCTTGAGGAGGGTGCTGGTTCTGAAACGAGGACTCCTGTGTTCTCCGCCGAGTTACAGCCTCATGTGACTCTTCCTGGGAATCGCTTCTCAGCCTGGTCTGCCCTGCTGCAGCCCACACACATGACCTGTGTCCTTCTGTATTTTTGATCATAAAATTCATATTCCTTCATGGAGATTGCCTGTTTCACGAAGGAGGAGAAGTGGTGTAGGAATCTCTTTTTTGAAAGGGTGAAGTGAACACCTGAGCCGTGAAGAAGCCAGTTCCCATTCTTCACAGCACGCGGCCTTCCCGAGCCAGGTGTCGAAGGCTCTGCTCTTCTCCGCAGGAGCAGGGGAGGCAGAGCTCTAAGTGGACCTGGTGGGCTCCATCTTCCAGAGAGCAGTGGATCTAAAGGTCCAGAATCCTGGACACCACGAGACTCGTAGGAAAGGGAGTTTTCAACCCATCATTTCAAATTCCCAGCACAATGTGGCATAGAAAAGAGTTTTCCAAAAAGAGCCAGTGATTGGCTCAGATATTAATAGAACATCAGGAGTCAAGGAAAGGAAGAAGGCAGAGGCTTTAGAGCCAGGCCTGGCTTTAATTTACTTGTGGCTCTCCTAACTAGTAAGTGGTAAGAGGAACACACCGTCCCCCTCCCTTGCCCTGTCCCAAGCATAAATTCCTCACCTATCAGGGAGGAGTTAACTTTTTTTTAAGGGTGACACCTTAAGGCTATTAATTTAGCAAATTAACTTGACATTCCTAGAAAAGCCCCATGCTTGCACCAGTAAATATTTACCAAGTTAGTGACAGTTCACATGGCCCCCAAAATCGCTGGCCAGCCTCCAAAGGGTGAGCAGTTCACTTTCAGGAAATGGATTACTCACTTGTGGAATGAGACCAACACCCAGGCTACTCGGTTTCAACACACTTTAAAATGCACAAAGGAACTTCCCTGCCTCAAACCTTCAAATTTTTCCCAGATGGACAAGTTGGGTGAGCGCCTGTGGTGCACAGTGGGGATTAATCTGGGGGCCTGCACACACCCAGGCGCACAGTGGGGCTTAATCAGGCACACCGGTGCTGACTCTTGGCAGGCTACTAAGAAGAGACAGCAGGAGCGCCTTGCTCACTTCTGAGGAGCAGGGAACATTTCGGGAAAGGCTGGGAGTGCCCAGCCGCTCTGCTGAAGCTGTCCACAGCCATGTGGGATGAGGAGCTGGGCCTGGGAGGGAGCAGCAACACTGGGGAGGCAGTGCCGTGCGTTTTATTCTTCCGGACCTGGACCTTTGCCCTGGTGCAATGTGGGCAGACATCAGTCCCGGTCTGGGAAGCCTTGGACTTGGGCGTTAAGACAAGTGCCTCAGAGCTGGGCCCTGGGTGAAGGCCACTGAGCATAGGCCACTGTTTGGGTCTGGGTACCAGGTATGCCCATAGGGGGGCTGGCCAGGAGGCTGCTGTGGGGGCCAGATTATTAGGGGCAAAAAGCTGAAGATCTTTAGCCTGAAAGATAGCGAGTGGGGTGGCTGTTTTGTGAATTGGAGAGTGGAGAGGTTCTACCACAATGGAGAGATACAGAAAAACAAAGCTGTCATCATTGTAACCGATTTTCAGTGTACACTTATGTGATGTTAATTATATTCACAGTGTTCCTGACCATCACTGCTGTCCATTTCTGGAACTTGATCATCATCCCAGACAGAGACTCTGTGCTCCTTAAACACTAGCTCACAGCGCCCCCACCTCTACAGCCCCTCGGCCCCCGCAGTCCCCACAGCCCCCCATAGCCATCCCCAACCCCACAGCCCCTGACCATCCTGCAGCCCCTCAGGCCCCGGCAGCTCCTGCAGCCCCTGCAGCCCCCCACAGGCCCTATCAATCACTGCACACGCAGCCCCCCTTGCCGCACTCTCCCTCTGCCAGGGTCCCTGACTCCAGTGCAGTTCTACAGCTTCTGTCCTTTGTGTCTGGCTCACTCAGCATCCTGTCCTCAAGGTCCACCCAGGTGGTACCAGGTGTCCAAAGTCCCTTCCTTGTGAAAGCCGGATATGGTTCCATCATGTGGATGGACACGGCTTGGTCATCCGTTCCTCTGCCAATGGCCAGGGCCACTGTGGGCATGGTGGCTACACACAGCGGTGTGGTCAGCACCACTCTTCTGTAGGGTCAGTCTTCATGGTTTCAGAACAGCTGACCTTGGTTGAATGGACGGAGCTGCAGAGATTCTGATTATGGCTCTAGCAAGCCCAGATTTTCTGGTGGTGGAAGGGTTCCCATGCCTGGGAGTGGCTCAGTGTGGGTGACCAACAGGGAGGAATTGGGGAGTGGTGACACTCACACAGTGCAGGGAGGACCAACACATCTCTGTGGCCCTTCCGTCTCCCCGTGGAGAGGATGGTGTCCGTCACCTGCACACTGTCACACAGTGCAGGGAGGACCAGCACATCTCTGTGGCCCTTCCGTCTCCCCGTGGAGAGGGTGGTGTCCGTCACCTGCACACGGTCACACAGTGCAGGGAGGACCAGCACATCTCTGTGGCCCTTCCGTCTCCCCGTGGAGAGGGTAGTGTCCGTCTCTGGCAGCTTCCTGAGAGAGTAAAGAGGGGCCTGGACTTGAGGTCAGAAGGCCCTGGTGCTGTGAGGCTGGACCCCGGTCCTGTGTGGTCCTGGGAGGTCTTCTCCGAGCTCCACGGGAAGCTTTCTTGCCCTCTAGCATCTCAGGGAGGGTGGTGAGTGGGGCTTCCTCAGCAGGAGTCTGCCTGGAAGGAGCGTGCCCCCCCTGCCCCGAGTCACACTGAGTGTGTGTGTGAGGGGGGCAGAGGTGAAGGGCTGGACTGGGGGCCCCGGGCGGAGTGTCAGCTGGGATGGGGATGCCCTGCACAGTCAGCCTAATTTTGCTGCAGTTGGGAGTTTTCTTATCATTAGTCGGGAAGGCCTGGCCAGAGAATTCCAGTATTCCGGAGAGAGCTTAATTGTGGGTGATTTCACTCTGCCCTTTTCATGGCGAAGCCGGGGGCTGGCATCATTTAACAGTGAATTCAGGGAGATTTTTATTTGCATGTGAATCATAGCTTTTCCAGCTGAATGTCACTTACTTGGAATTTTTGTCTGATTTTGTTTTTGTTTTTGTCTCTTGGTGTTTTTCCATCGGGCTCTTTGGCTAACCAGAAAAAAGAGAGAGAGAGAGGAAGGGCTCAATCTTACCGGAGCAGGGTTTGAGTTGGCAACTCAAAAGGAGAGTATTATGAATGTGAAAAAAGGAAAAAGGGATGCTTTATTTTGCTTTGAGGGAGGGACCGAAGCCAAGTCAAATTGAGAGCTCTAATTTGGGAATAGTGTTATTACAGGTCACTGGGAGTTGGTTACGCGCTAAATTGGGAGGCCAGTCACATGAGGACGCAGCAGAGGCGGGTCACATGGGGGATGGCTACGGCTCTTTTACGATGAAATTTTATTTTATTTACTACGTGGCCGAAATGCACTTATGTCATGCTGAGAAACCAGGTCACCTTATTGGCTGGTAATTGCTCCCTGTTCTGGCCTATCCGTTGTTTTCTAAATGAGCCAGTTCTTCTAATAAACGTGCTTTCCGGGGCTTTATTTAGGCTGGAATCTGTTCCGGGGTTAGTGGAGCAGGCCACGTGACAGGGGCCGTGTGTCTGTCCTTCCCCTGCGTGTCTGATTGTCCGGGGCTTCCATTCCTCCAGAGGTTCTACCCATGGAGACCCCAAGGTGAAGACATTCAGATAATCTTTAAAACGTATCTTTACAGAGGATACAAAAAATGTATATACCTCAGTGCCTCCTAAGTACCATTTTAAGAAAGGAAAAAACTCTTATTAAAATTATGATACTCAAGTCACGTTTGGCCTCTGCAGAGGCCTTGAGATATAAGACCCAGTATCCAAGATGACAGATGTTACCAGGACTGCTTGAGTGTCACAGTTTCAATGCCGTTTCTGACCTTCTTAGAGCGCGTGCAGAGCCGTGGCAGGCTCCGTGTTTGTGTTGTGAACAGCCGTCCACTCCCCAGCTTGGTGCTGGGAATGTCAGCTCTCCAGATACAAACAAGGAGCTGTGGGCCGGCCCCACCGTGGGCGGTGGTGAGCAGGGGATTCTCCCTCTGGCACTGTAAGGAGCTGTGGGCCGGCCCCACCGTGGGCGGTGGTGAGCAGGGGATTCTTCCGCCCCGCACTGCATACTTGTGTCGTTCTCGGCATGTTGGGGGGAGCTGCTGGTTTTCTCCAAGAATCAAAGTTGGCCTTCTCCATGTGCAAAGCCCCCTAGTTAGTGAGCTGTGTTTGAAATAATAGCAGAAAAGTAGCCAAGAAAACATCTAGAATTCGGTTAATTCACTTCTAGTGCAAACAAGCTGTGCTCATGGTCCTCAGTGGGGTGCATTACTAAGGCGGTGACACAGAGGCTGTGGGTGTTGCCAGGCATCCGGGCAGCAGCACTTGTGACTGAGGCTAGGGATGGGGCAGGGGGTGCGGAGACTTTCTAGAAGTCAAGGGGTCGGGGCACTGGCACTGTTGAGGGCAGCGCCAGGGTCTTGCTGTGTGGTATGGGGCAAGGTTCTCTCCACTGTCCCCTAAGCAGCATTTCGATTCGGGGAGGAGTCTGAGATGTAAGATATTATCAGCAAGTGGGGGAGCTCACACCAGGGCCAGCCAGCCGGGCGGGGTGCGGTGCCTTCCCAGGCATGGCCTCTGTGGGCAGGGCCTCTGACATCACAATACCCAGCCAGACGCCCAACAATGACATGCTGTACCCAGTGGACACCAGCCGAGGGAAGAAAAGCAGGAGGCCACAGTGGAGTGGGAGGAGATGGAGCAGTCCCTTGTGTGATAATTCCACCACGCACACACTTCACCTAACATCTGGCTCACCTGTAACGTGTTCAGCTCCACGCAGCCTGTACAGCAGCTGGCCCCTCCCCCCAAACTCAAACAATATTCTGGTCCTCTGATCGCGAGAAGTTTCTCCTGCTGCTGCTCGTCCCGTGGGTCATCGTCGGGGCCGTGAGTTGGCACCCCTTCACCAGCCAGCTCCCGAGAGAGGTAACGTCCAGCTCTGAGACTTGTCCCTGCCCCTCCTTCTCGAGTGTCTGGGGCTCTGGGGGCCAGGTGGGGATGGCTGTGAGTCTGCGGTGAAGCTGTTTTCACCCTAGACTTGTCACCGTTGTGTCACTTAGGGGCCATCCAGGCCTGTCCAGACTTTACGATGTCCTTAAGACCCACATGGGCCAAATCTCCATCTATCTGCCTATTCCTAAAAGCAGCCATCACCCGTTTTAACTGTCTAGGTTCTTATAGAGAGCTAAAGAGATCAGCCCTATGCTAGAAATACTAGGACATTTTGCTCACTTATTTCTTGTTGTTTGTTTGTTTGTTTTAACCCAACAACGTTCTCTTAACAACAGGCCTGCATCACTGTTTCTTGTTGATTCCTCGCTTTCCCTCCTGGGTTTACATCGGCCTTCCCTGTTGATTTCCTAAAGCTGGGAACTGGAGACCAGGCTTCTCCAGGGTTCCCAGACCTGAGTCGGGTCAGAATCACCTGGAGGGCTTGCCAAATAGTTTTTGGGTCAGTAGGTCTAAGGAGGGTCCCGGAATACACACTCCTAACAATCCTCATGTGTGCCGCGGCTCCACACACGGGGACCAGTGCTGTGGGCCTCCGAGGGGTCCTTTCCAATCCCTGCCCGCAGGAGGGAGCCCCATGGGCACCTTCCTCAGACGATGGCCACTATAGCTAGCAGTGGCGTCGTGCCTGTGACAGTGCCTGAAATTACAAAGGTTAAATAATTCAAACATCAGAACAATCTTACGAGGCATCTGACCTTTCAGGTGGGGAAACTGAAGTAGAGTATTTAAGCAAATTGCCCCAGTTCACATAGCCGACTCAGGTAAGACCTGGGCGGCTGAGCCACACGGTGGCCCTGTTCTGCCATTGCTCTTCCTGTGTCCCCAAGTCACTCAGAACACCTGATGATTGTCCAGTGCTAGGAAGTGGAATACCTGGGAAAGGTGCCCCCAAGATGAGTGAGCTTTAAACTTAGGGCCGGCATTGTGGGGTCTGAGTGTCCGTGTATCTATGTAAATAGGGGCTGGGGGAGGGGCTCAGCTGGGTCAGACACATGCTTGGTGCAGGAAGATATTGGGCACACAGCCCCATGAGGGCTGGCGGGGGGCATCCATCTGTGAAGAGAGACTGGCTGTCCCTTTCTGCCAGCTTTGGAGTCCCCTCACCATTCCGCCTGGTCCAGAGCTTCCTGCAGTGAGTGGACACTCGGCGTCCAATCAGAAAAACAGATGCAGTGGGAGGAACAGGTCTGCTGTGTCTCCAGCTGTGACAGAGAGCACGAGTGTCTAGCAAGCCTGTGTGACAGCACCGAGCTAGGCAAGGGGGTGGGAGCCACTGTCCCTGCCCTCCAGGAGCTGGTGGCCCCAGCCCAGGGCAGAGCATCACACGGGCCTATACACCGCTGAGCTCAGTTGTGCAGAGAGGAGGTAACGAGGCCCAGAGCAGATGGGCAGGGCTTGGAGGGGCAGGTGGGTTCTCAGACGTGTTGTGGGTGGCAGGGGTGGGCAGGAGAGGGTCGAATGTGCACAGACATTCCCACAGCAGACAGTGTTTGATGACAGAATGATAATGACCTCGTGCAGGACTGAAACAGCCGTAGTTAGAGCCTCTACTGGAATAGCGATTACAGATTAAGCTCTCTGTGGATTTCTAAGTAACGTGTTGGATGCCAGCTGGGGCCTGTGGGGGCCTGTGGGGGGTCTTGTGGGGACCTATGGGGCCTGTCGTGCTTTGGAGCATGGGCTGCCCTCATTCCAGAGTGGCCTGTTGGTTCTAGAAATGGAGGCTCCTCGGAGTATTTCTCTGTCCTCCGGTCTGATTCTCCCCCAGTCTCTTGTGTTGGAGACATGTCTCTGGATACAAAGCTCTCCCCATGGCCATCCTTACACTGCAAGCCCCTCTGAAAAGGATGGATTCTGGCACAGGCCATAAACATTGATAAGAAACAAAGGTAAATATCTGATGGATTAATAAATACACCCACCTTCAAAGGTGGTGGCATAAAGCTAGGTTAGGATAACACAACCGGCCACAGTGGTCAGCTGAGCTCTGGACCAGTGTGGCTATAGGTCAGCCTTGTCCTTCTCTTCATGGGGCCGTGTGCTCTGGACCCTGTGAGAGCGGGTAGGCAAGTGGTCAGGCTCCAAACCCCCTGGGTATAGGGGCGCGCTTCCCGTATCCTCCTCCGTAGAGGTAAAGTTAGCTTCTAGGAGGGAGCTCCTTGCTACCAGGTCCGTTCTCTCTCCGGCTCCTCACGACAGCAAGAAGGCAGCCAAGGCTCCAACCAGCCCCTGCTCTGCCCCTCCACGTGCCGCTCTCCATCCTGGCCAGGCTCCGGCCTTCCTCCTCCCCTTGCCTGGCTCTGTCCTAGCGCCCTAGATGGCGTGCTGAGGCCTTGGGGCTCCAAGCTCTCCTCTCCTCCGATAGGGTCTCCAGTCTCCATCAGGTCAACTAAAGCCGAGCTCCCTCATCGGGTCAGTCCTCCAGGTTCTGGTCCAGCCACTTACCTCTGGGTCTATTTAATTTCACAGTGGATGCCCAGGGAGAGGGATTGGCCATTGTCATTCTGACTGGAGAGCCACATTCTTCACCATCCTGCCCACCTCTCCTCCTTACCCACGGCCCTGAGGACTTCGGCAATTAGAAAGTAGCTCTCTTTCTCCAAATCCTGGGGAAGAAATCTCGTCTAATTGCATCAGTAGACCTACTAACCCCAAACTAGTTTGGTGCACAAGTAACGGGTGGAAATAAGCTTCCTTTTACTGCTCAGCTTTGTACAAATTCCCAGAGGCGGCCGGCAGGTGGGAAGCAGGAAGGGAAGTGCGCCTGGAGCGCCCTCTGCAGGGCCAAGCCCGGGAGGCCAGGACAGTGGGGCAGAGTGTCACAGGGCTGCCCAACCCTGTCCTTCTGCAGTCACCCGGGCCTTTTTTGTTCAAAAACAGTACCAATTTGTGACCATGCTTTCAAGTATTCTCCCTAGAATGGCTTGTACAGGTAAGTACTTCAGATTTCATACCTAAATGTGTAGGTTTTACCATCCACATTTCCACACGGTCTTCTGGGAGTATCTCTGTGTTGTTTCTTGGTGGCAGTATTTACAATGTCACACGACACCACAAGGCTCTTCCGCTCACATTTACACTTTGAATTCTCATCTCTCAAGATGGGAAATGTTGTCTATGAATTGTTGAGCAACTTGCTCATTTTTCTAGAAAGCATGGGACCCAGCGACTTAGCAGTTCAGTCATTATGGCGCCCTGGTGTTGGAGTGGAGCGTGTTCACGCCGGCCCTTCCCAGGCGTGTGGGGGTTCATAAAGATGTTGTCTGAAGCGGCTGTCATTCACTTTGGTCCGTGAGATGGAGCGTGGACTATTCCTTTTGATTTCACCTGTTTCTGGTCCTCTCCAGATAACCCTCCGACGACTCTATCTGGATGTTGCCAAAGATTTTAGCCTTGGAATTCTTTGTTAGCAAATAATATTGCAGCTGGGCCCCGTGGCCCGTGGTGTGCCGCTGAGATCTTTCATTTCTGATGTTCCTCATCTGCGTACGGATCTCCAAGTCCTTTGAAGATTCTGTTGGAGAGTCCCATCCTGGCGTGTGGGGTTTTGGCACCGGTGGTCTGCAAGTACGAGGGGGCGGCTTCTTGCTCTGAGGACTCCTGCAGCCTCTTCCTCTGTGGGGATTGTGGTATAAAAACTAGCCGAGCGTGGTTTACCAGAACGCGTCTTGTGCTTGTCAACAGAAGGTAGCATTTTGTCATCTCTAATTTATATGACTCTTAGGAGACCCATTCCCGTGAGGTCTCATTAAAATGTAATCACTTAGCACCAAAAGGACTTCACACAATCCTGTTGGCCTTGGTTTTCTTTCCTTCAACAGAGATGGGAGTTGTATTAACTGCCTTTCATGCTGCCGCCTCAGCCACTCCGATCCTTTTTGTGAATATTATTTTAATTGGTGTCAGTTACAATCAGGAAAAGCCCCGTTCCACTTTTGTTTTCTAGCACGTGGGGGGATTTTCCGTCTTAAACAGTATATGGAGAAGGAAGGTGCATAAAGGTTTTGAAAGCTGAGCTAATTATCTCATTGTCCTCCCTGTGTGTTGCCATTTTTATGTGACTTTAAAGGTAATCAGAATACCGCAGAGTCAAATGAGAAAGGGCACTGAGTGGTTGTCCTGCAGCAGGTGGTATCTACTGTCATCAGTAAGTCATCCAACCCATCTTCACTTAGAGAAAGTTTCTAGGAAATAGCTAACATTTTGAAGAAACCCAAAAGTCTAAGAAAACACTCTCAAAAAAGGATCAGAGGACTGTTTTATTTGAGAGAGTCTATTTCTGTCACCCTGGGTAGAGTGCCGTGGCATCCCAGCTCACAGCAACCTCAAACTTTGGGGCTTAAGCGATCCTCTTGCCTCAGCCTCCCCAGAGCTGGGACTACAGGTGCCTGCCACAACACCCAGCTATTTTTAGAGACAGGGTCTGGCTCTTGCTAAGGCTGGTCTCAAACCTATAAGCTCAGGGCAATCCACTTGCCTTGGCCTCCCAGAGTTTGAGGGTTATAGGCATGAGCCACTGTGTCCAGCCCCCAGGGGACAATTTTAAATAGCCAATAAAAACATGATTAATAAGGACGTGTTACTGCGTGGGGAATGGAGACTCCATCCCTACCATCTCGGGGAGGAAGGTAGGAAATGAGTATCCTGCCCAGCTGCTCATGTGGTGCTAAAAGCTACAGAGGAGAGAAAGCAGGACCTGGGGGTAAAGGCTGTGAGGTGAGGAGGGGTGACAATTAAAATAAGGTGGGCAGAGAAGATCTCCCTAGGAAAATGACCCTGAGCAGGGGTGGAGCTGAGAGAGTCTAGAAGGGAGCAGACAGAGGAACCAACAAGTGCAAAGGTCCTGGGGCAGGTGCGCATCTGGCTGGCTGAAGGAGCTGAAGGAAGCCAGGATGGACTGGAGGAGAGGGGTGGTGACTGGATCACAGGCGGGCTGGCGGCTGTCTGAGGACTCTGGCTCTTCCTCAGAGTGGATGAGAAACCAGGAGAGTGAAAGGACCTGTCTTCTGCTTTGAAAAGATCATTTCTTCAAATCCTTTCTAAGGGATTTGGGAAAAAGAGAAACAAGAAGGTTCTTTTGAGGATGGTTGTTGTGGTTGATGACAGAGTCTTAGTAGGGGCTGGAGGTGGGACCAGCACCACCAGAGGTAGCAGATTCTGGCCCTGCTGCTGGTTAGATCTGGTGGGAGAGAGCGGGCTCAAGGACGTGCCCAGGTTTGGGCCTGGGCGGTTGGAAAGTGGGAGCAACTGTTTGCTGAGATAGAGAAGGACAAAGGAGCAGATGTGCTGAGAGTGAGGATTGGGTCGTCTACATGGATGTGCGCAGGACACGGCTGGATACAAGATCCTGGAGCTCAGGGAGAGGCCAGGCTGGGGAACAGACGTGGAGCCAGAGGTTGGAGCCGAGGCAGGCAGCAGGGGCAGCCCGTTTGTGTGCCCTCTGGGAATGGGCAGTCTCAGCCAGGTGGAGGTCAGAAGCCTGGAGGTGAGCCCCAAGCCTGATTCGGGCCCTTGGTGGAGTCTTAGGACTAGTTCCCAGATGCTCTGGTCCTTCAGGAGCAAGCCACACCCAGGGGCAAAGTGACTGCAGATGGAAGTTCCCTGTTGGAGTGATGACAGACGTGGAGGAGGTAAATGGGTCATCGTAGGCATCTGCTGGGGCAGACGCACTTGGCTCTAGCCCTTTGAGGATGAGTGGTACCTTTGAATGACTAGCCCCACTGGTTCCGCTCTCAGACGTGACAGCAGCTAAACTGGGGGAGAGAATCTGCCAAGCAACATGAAGTCCTTTGTATCAGTTAACGTTGCTGTGTAACAAAACTCCTCAAAATGCAATGGCTTGATGAGAAACAACATTCACCTCCCAGCGTCCTGGGGTTAGGAATTCGGGATCTCTGGCTGAAGTCAATACTTCCCTAGAGCTGGAGAAGCTGCTTCCAAGGTGGCTCCCTCACGATGGGGCTGGCAGGGGGATCTGGCTGTTAGCAGGAGACCAGAGTGCCCCACCCTGGCACCCTCCCTGGGAAGCCCGAGCACCTTCGTAATGGGTGTGGCTGGCTCCCCCCAGGCCGGGGACCTTAGTATGAGCCTCCCCCACGCTGCTGCTCCCAGGCACCTGCTCTGCTATTGGGGAGGGGGAGGGGGGCAGCCACCTCCCAGAACACCGGGGGAGGGTTTCTGTCTCCTCAATCCTTCCTATCTGTTCACAGCGCTGCGTGCAGCTGTGGGGCTCAGTAACCCCAGACTGTCTGCCTTCCCAGTCACAGCTGGTCTAATCCACGTCCCTCGCAGGGCTCCTCTGGATTGCAGGGATTCTTCTCTAGGCACCTCTAGCTAAAGAGAGACACCTCAGGGGACAAAAGTCAAGTACAGGGGCCAACACAAAATCCCACTTTTCCCCCCTGATTTTTCCGATGCCCTGGGTCGGCTCTCACCCCTCCCAAACGCATGGAACGTGGCACTGTCACCGGGTTTTGAGTTGTGCAGAGTTGTACTAAATTTAGAAGCTTCAGTTCATGGCGTTTGTAGGATTTCATCTGTGATGTAAATTCTCCCAAGGAGCATTTGACGGTGTCAGACCCACCAGCCCTGTGCCTCTTAGCACATTTATTTCACCTGCACGTGGTATGTGTGTGCACACGCACTAAATTCCCAGCCATTTCTTGCATGAGCAAATTGCCTAAATCCACTTGTGAAAAGCCCTTTTATGGTAAATGTTATTAAACTGAAAACAAGGGTATAATAAAATAGCAATTTAAGGGTAATTTACTAACAACTAGAGCCCTTAAACACTGGCATGCCCTTGTGTAGTAACAACTCCAGACTTGGTATTTAGACATACTCTTTGTCACTCCTAAAATCATTAGGACAGTTTCCTACTCCTTGTGGTCTTTAATTATAGCTCTTTTGATTTTTTTTTGTTTGTTTTACTACTCCTATGTCATTGGCTTATAAATTACAAATCATTAACTTTTACAAATCATTTTACTTTTACATAAAACATCTGGCAAAATGTTACCTCTTTCCTCCTTCTTCGGAGAAGTAACAGTGAAAATGTCCAGAGCCCGTGGTAGAGGTGAGCTGGCATCATCGAACCTCGAAGTTCCCCAGGCTGTTTCCTGAGTCAGGCGATGTTGGGATCATGCATAATGGCTGAGACTGCGTCTCAGAAGTGATCAATCAATTGAAAATCATGAGAATTCCCGGGTCTTCCCCCAGGGAGGAGAATCCATTCAGTACAAAGCTCAGCAAAGATTCCTTGACCTCTGGAAGATGGTGTGACACCCGGGCAGGACCTGCTGTATGACCATGTCCCACACATGGGATGGGCTTCTGTTTGAAGGTGGCGGTGATGCCCACACTTGTCAGTGCCCCAGGGACCCTGAGAAACTGACCCACACTTACTGGAAGGTAGAGAGCAGACCCACGACACCGGCCTGCTGATGTGCCATGAGGTATGTGGTCAGAGCCCCAATGGACTCAAGGACCTGTGACCAGGGCACAGTCTCCTGTCCACAGGCTGCCGGCTCATGATCAGAACCCTTGCATTACATTGCCCTGAAGAGTCATCACAGAATCTGGAAATGCATGTTTTCTCTGTCATTCTCTCCCTGAAGGCACCCAGGAGCTGCCCCTCCGTCCGAAGGCTGTTTCCCGAGGAGCTCATCGGGACAAGAGAAACGGCAGCGGCCTGGCTCTGTGGCTCCTTCTCAGAGTGGGAAGGACTTTGCCAGAGCACTGAGCTACTCACAGCCAAATGGCTGAAACCTCCTCTGTGCTGGAGGGTCACGTAGACAGTGAGCCAGTAGCAGGGATCTTGGGCCACGTAACAAATTACCTGAGTCTTAGCAGCTTCGAACAATAAACATGTTACACACAGGGTCTGCGCGTCAGGGACATGAGTGATCCTGGGACATGAGTGATCCTGGCTCGGGGCCTCTTGGGATGTCACCAGAGCCTACAGCCATGGCCCCAGCGGGGCTAGGAGCTCTGCTCAGGGTGGTTCCTGCACAAGGCTGGCAGGTTGGTGCCGACCGTCAGCAGGAGGCCTGGATTCCTCCCTGTAAGGACTTCCCCGCCTGCCAGGTCACCTCACACCATGGCAGCTGGCTTCTCCCAGGCCCCTGGGGGTGCAACTTTCTTCTTTTCTGTTGCACACTGGAAGAATAACAATACACAAATACTAACAAAAGCTAATGAGCACAAAAAAGGTTGGTGCGTACTTTTCATATCAGGCACCACAGATAAGAAGAACAGTCCTCAATCTTCATGCGGGCCATGGTCACAGGTCGGACACCCCTGCTCCTGAGCGAGTGAGCAGTCTGAGAGAGCCAGGTGAGTGCTGCAAGGCCTTTATAGACAGTCTGGGACATCAGGGAAATGGTGACATGTTTTAAGACCTCAAGAGCTGTCACCTACATGAGTGTTTTCACCCTTTTGTCTCTCGACACACTTGAACCTATAGTTAAACTTCTGCAGGATGCTTAAATTTTGTTGTTCAAAACAAAGTGAAAAGGGAATATATGTACTGGGCTTTGAAGTTCTTTTGAAAATAATTAGCCAATGATCTTTAAACGTTTCTGAGGTGCACCTGAGACCCTCCCATGGCACACCGGTGAGAAGTCACCGATCTCCGGTGTCTCTCTGACTTTCTTTACATTTCCATTGCTAAGCAACACCTCTGCTGATCCATGTGCTCTCTTAATATTTATTACATATTTATGTGCATTTTACATATCACTGTAGTATATAACATGACACCATAAAGAGGATTTGGCTACGGCGAGGCCATCGTTGTGTGACGGCCACTATGTCTCTAAGCTGATCACCTGCTGCAACTCTGCCCCGCCCCCCACCACTCGGGCAAGTGACGGGCCCCACCTATGTGTCTGTGTCCTCTGTAAGATAGGCTGGTAATAGGACCTACCTTGTAACTCTTCTTGGAGGATGAGAGGAGTAATTAAGGGCACGGGACTCAGAAGAGCGCCTGGCACAGGCAGGGCTGGAGCAGCGGCAGAGTGGACTGGATCCAGCAGGCGTGGCCTCAGAGAGCCTCTCACTCCACATCCCCAGTGTCAGTGAACAAGAGCCGTGGCATGTTCCTGGCCACACCTCAGCCCCACGCCACCCAAGCCCTGTCCTGGGGGGCAGAGGACCAGGTCAGCTGGCATGCTCTGGGCATTTTTCCCCTCTTTGCGGTTCCTGCCCAGGTTGATCCGTGGCAAGGCACCATCACGTGGAGGAGGTGACACATTCACTTTGCGCTCCGAGTCCTACTTATGTTTCATTTTTGTTTCTGATTCACTTTATTTATTTATATATTTTAGGCTGACCTTTTGAGAAAGAGTAGAACATCCAGACCTGGGAATGTTCAAGCAGAAAGCCAGGGAGCTCCTCGGCCTCGTACGCTTTGGGAAGGGTTGTTCCCGGGTTTTATTTCTTGAGTGCACGTTTTCCAGGGCGCGCCCAGCTTCCTGGGATCAGTGCTGGCGTGTGAACCTGGCTTTCTCCTCCTCTTGGCCCCTTTTGCTTCTTCCCACTCAGTGCCCAGTGAGTGCTGGGCTTAGTGAATAGACTTTCTCTTCATCCTCAACACACACATCATCTGAAATGTGCCCAGGGTCTCCTGAAAGTGTGTGGATAAGTGAGACTGGTGTTTCCTTGGCTCCCGGAGCTCCTTTGAAAGGGAGGCTGTCCCCAGTAGAATGTGTTGTCTCGTGGCCAGTGGCTGTTGGCTAAGCATGGAGTCCAGAGGCTGGAGGGACCTGCTGCAGTCATCTGACCTCCCACTGGCCATCTCCTTCTGAACATGTCCGGCTGGCCTATTCAGTAGCCACCATCCCCCTGCCATCTGAGCACTTCAGCAAGAAGCCACTGCGACTGTGTCTAGTCCATGTTGAGATGTGTGGACAGCGATTAAAAACACCCTGGATTTCGAGGACTTACACCAAAAACAGAAGGGAAAGCTGCTTGTTAATAAATTTTGATTCATTACCAGTTGAAATGATAACATTTTGATGTATTACGTTAAATAACATATAGTATTAAGATTAATTTCACCTCATTCTTTGCCATACTCGGCTACGCACTTTCCCTGGTGGATGGTCCTGCCCCTGACCATCACACTCTGCTGGTCAAGCCTTGAGGACAGAGATTCTAGAGCCTTCCTTGGTATCCCTGAGACTTGTTATTCTGGTGCTTCAGTTCTGCCCCACATCCTGCCTTAATCTCTCCTGCCTCAGTCTGGAGACTTTTACTTCCAAGATTCTTGGGCATCTCCTGGTGAAATCCCCACTTACGAGTGAGTCAAGCATCTCTTTGTGGTATTGCTAGTACAGTCAACCCATTTTCTTTCACCTTTTGACTTTTGACCTCTTTGATAACTCTTAATAACTTCTCCTGGGTCATCTCTGGTTTCTCTATATTATTTTTAAAACTTGGTATCCAAAGCCACCACATTGCTCTCACATGGGTCTGACCCATGCCAGGGACAAGTGGAAGGAATTGCTTCTGCGGTCAAGGACTTGACTGGTGCTTCTCCCGGCCTACCTCATCTAACCCAGCAGTAGGAGGCCCGGCAGCTGCTGTCTCATCTTGATGGGTGGGGCACTTGGGGCTCAGAGAAGTAATTTCCAAGGTTCCAGCAGAAATTAAGTGGCTTATCTGGGATTTGGGCCGAGGTTTGCCTCACTCCAGAGCTCACGTTCTTCTGTTATTCTCCATGCTGGCCTCCCTCGCTGGTGTTTCTCTTTGAAAGCATATTCTCTCCAGGAGTCTTGAGAGGCCTCACAGTACAGGCTGAAGCTTTTGTAACTTATGGTCACCAGGGACCTGTGGGTTTATTCTGTCATGTTTGTGCCTGGCTGGAATCGTGCAGTCCGTCTGCTACATTCCAGAAACCCAAGCCTGCAGAGACTGCATGAAGCCAGCAGGACTGCCCAGCCTTGTGGGGTCCTTGTGGGGTCCTTGTGGGGTCATCAGGAGGCCAGAATTGGGGTGTCTAGGTGTCAGGGGTGACTTACCTTACAAGGGAGCTTTCTTCCTGTGGCCCCAGAGTCTCTGAGTACCTCCCAACCTCAGAGCGAGGTTGAGATGTGCGGTCAGTGATTAAAAACACCCTGGATTTCAAGGACTTACACCAAAAGCAGAAGGGAAAGCTGCTCGTTAATAAATTTTGATTCATTACATGTTGAAATGATAACATTTCACGAGGGTATCTGAGAGCATGTTAAACACAGATCCCCAGATGGGGGAACCTTGAGGACATGGCGCTCGGTGAATCAGGACCGTCAGCACAGGACACGTCCTGTATTGTCACATTCCTCAGAGGACTCTGGAGTCGTCAGACTCACAGAAGCAGAAATTAGAATAGAATGGTGGTTGCCAGGGCCCAAGGAGAGGTGGGATGGAGAGACGTCGCTTAATGGGAGCCACGTTTCAGTTTGGGAAGATGAAAAGGTTCCCCAGGTGGACAGTGGCGGTGGTCACACGTGATGAATGTACCTAATACTGAGGAACTGTACACTTAATAATGGTTAAAATAATCAGCGATGGGTATATTTCACCACAGTCAGAACACACATCTTCATATAGAGAGAAGTCGCCTTCTGGGCCTGTGAGTCGGGTGCCCCTGGAGCCACGTCCTGGATCGTTGCTCCTTCTAGCTTTGGCCCTTGGTCGCTTCTCTCAGGCAGCTGTTGCCGGAAAGCAGCAACTTGCTGCACTGAGATGACAGAGCCCTTTGTCAGCTGCGTAGTTCTCCACCTAGGACACCTCGTCAACGTCACACAAACCTGCCTTTGCCAGGATTTAAACCATTTTTCGTGTCTGCAGGAGGGAAGTGGGTTCACCCCCAGGGATGGCCGTGTGGACCTTGGGTTACGCGGGTTTCCTCCACCCCCTCTGCCTGGACGTGCCCGAGAGATGGAGCAGGGCCACAGATTCTATGGGTGGTACCCGCAGTACTCAGAGCTTCCATAGAGGTGTGAATGGGAGTTAGGTCAAGGAATGTTTGATCTGCGTTTTGCTGAAATCCCTGACCCCCAACACTGTCAGCCACCCACCTGATGCATAGGCCGTTTTGAGAGAATGCGGCCAGGGTACACAGATGAGGACTCTAACCCGCAGGAACCCTCTTTACGGTGTGCTGGTGAGTGTCCCTGTGGCTGTATTTGCTCATTTGCCCTTGTATATTTTCCTTTTCAGGAATCATTAACCAATGGCAACAGGAGTCCAAGGATAAAGTGATTTCCCTCCTGTTAACTCACCTGCCTCTGCTGAAGCCAGGAAACCTGGACGCGAAAGCTGAGTATATGAAACTACTGCCCCAGATCCTGGCGCACTCCATCGAGCACAGCCGGCACATCGAGGAGAGCAGGCAGCTGCTGTCCTATGCGCTGATACACCCGGCCACCTCGCTGGAAGACCGCAGCGCTTTAGCCATGTGGCTGAACCACCTGGAGGACCGCACCGCAACCAGCTTCAGTGGCCAGAGCCGCGGCCGCGCAGACTCCGTGGATTACGGGCAGACGCACTTCTATCACCAAAGACAGAACTCCGACGACAAGCTCAACGGGTGGCAGAACTCTCGGGATTCTGGGGTTTGCATCAATGCCTCCAGCTGGCAGGACAAAAGCCTGGGGTGTGAGAACGGCCACGTGCCCCTCTACTCCTCGTCGTCTGTCCCCACCACAATCAACACGATTGGAACCAGCACAAGTACAAGTAAGTGTCCTGGAAGCCTGAGCCGGGTCTGGTTGGCGACTGCGTGTGTGGCATGTCTCACTGTCAGGGTCTGCTCCGCGCACCTGTCACCTGGGAGCGGGGCTGACTGGCATCGGCTGTGGGTAGGGTTCTCTCGATCCCATATCTGCTGCTCTTTCACTCTGGAAAGAGGAAAATGCTGGCAGGTAAAAGCGACTGGTGGTCCAAATTTGGGTAACAAACAGACCAAAAATAAAGAACTTCCAGAGGGAGCGCCTGGTGAAAGCAGGGAACTGCCTGTTTCCACAGACGGACGTGCCTCTCACCCACATGCCTGTCACCGGGTTTGGATTCGCTGAGACACTGATACGCCCTGTGATTCTCTAAACCTGACTCTAACCCGGGTAACCAGCCAGCCCATGGGCTTTTGCGTTTTCTCTTTTTCTTTTCTTTTCCTTTCTTCCTTTTGTCTTTTTCTCTTTTCTTTCTTTCTTTTTTTTTTTTTTATTTCACCCTGGAATGTTCCCTCCCCTGCATTTTTGGTTTTCAGCCCCGTTGTCGGGGGCAGTTTTGCTTCTGGTGAGTGGGTTTGCTGGGAATGCCGCTCTGTGCTGTGGCCTGGTGTGAGCCTGTGCACTGCCTGTTCCTCGTCCAGCCTCGTCCAGCCCTCGTCCAGGCGGGTGAGGAACTGGTGTGTGGGCGCAGAGGGCAGAGGGCAGCCCTTTGCTCTTCCAACTGCTAACGCAGAGAACTGTGCCCACAGCCAGGCATCAGGGCTGGGAGTCCTCTCTGTGGCTCCCCACGGGGCCACGCCAAGTAGCACACACCACTGGGGCAGCGTGGGAAGTGGCCGCGCTGTCACCAAACTGTATCCCCTGATACTCGGTCACACGTGCCCGTGCCCATGAGTATAGCATCAGAGCCGAGATAACTTTCTCAGAGGAAAGCTTTTGTGAGTAAACTCTTGGTGTGGCTGTCAGCATGCAGGAGTTGGGAGAGGATTAGAGGAGTTTGGGAGAGGATTAGCAGTTGGTAGTGCCTTGGCCTCCATTTCCACATGGATGTCTTGGTTATGGGTTGCTCAGACGGTGTTCTCAAGGGCGTGGCTTGTGGGACATAACCACATTAGCTAAAGCAGTTCCTTTAAAGTGATGTTGCTATGTGTGGGTAACTTGCACATTCGGGGAACTCAGTGAGTTTGCATTGTGAATTTACCATGTGAGAGGTTCTGATGACAGCCAGTGTGTTCCAGCAGGAAGAGTCTCCCCAGCCTCGGTGACACACGGTGATGGCCGGGGCTTTAAAGCAGACACGTGAGGGCAGATGAGGGAGTCACTTGGCCTGACTTTCCTGGGTCACCAACAGAATCTAGTAACTTACAAAACTGTTTAATAGCTAGGAGAGAGGCAGGCTCCAAGCCACCTGCCCTCTCAAAACTTGGTCTTTTATATTTAAGGGGTTAAATTTTATGTCATTTATTTTGAAATTAGTCTTGAGTCTTCGTATATTTCTATCTACTGATTTACACATTCAGGATCGGGTCTCACCAAGTTAATTAGCACATTTGAAATAGTCATTGGCTTACAGTACTCATGCACTTACTTTTGGCTGTGGCCACCCACAGCCTGGCAGAAAGGAGGTGACGGTCATGGTCTTCCCAGCCTTTGAACCTTTGTCTAATATTTGAGCTGGAAAGGACATGGGGGCTTAACCAGATGACCAGGTGACATCCCTCTGGAGGAAGAAAGGCATTGCAGACCCTTTCAGAGCATCAGCAGAGAAGATGAAAGAGCTCAGATGCCCTCCAGAAAGTTCCATTCCCGCCCCTGTGCTGCCAGCTCCCGTCTTTCCCTAATGTCTCTTTAACGACCTGCTAATGCTGTCGCTGTCCTCCTGGGTGGTGGTTCAGCCGGGTTTGTCAAAACTGCAAATCTTTGGGTCACTCATTCCCTCGTGACCCTGTTAAACAAGTACCTAGCATCTGGGAGGCAGCCTGACGGTGGAGGGAGCCAACGACTTCTCCTAGCTCCAAGTCCCAGCCCTGCAATCCGCTAACTACAATACGGCCCAGCTATTTCCCTCTCCAATCAAGGTCCCCACTTGTAACATGGGAACACTGGCGATGTCTACCTTCCAGGATTGTGGGGAGAGTGGAGAAGGTTATGTGAACACCCTGCCCGGGCCAGAGCAGCTGCAGCTAGCATGCAGTAGGTGTCCACTAGAGGAATAAATGGGAGAACCTGAGGAAAGCGGCCGGGAGCACAGAGACAGCCCAATACTCATGAGGAAGGCAGCCGGGAGCACAGAGACAGCCCGGGTACCCATGAGGAAGGCGGCCGGGAACACATAGACAGCCCCGGTACCCATGAGGAAGGTGGCCGGGAGCACAGAGACAGCCCAATACCCATGAGGAAGGCGGCCGGGAGCACAGAGACAACCCCGATACCCATGAACATGGCACCTTTCCCTGAGCCCAGGCGTGCAGAGTAGCTTGTCATGCGGTGACCTCTGGTCGTTCCAGTGCATGGACAACAAGGCTTGTGCTGCCCGGAACGGCTGTTTCTCACCTCTCTCTAAACTGCACAGAATATCATGACTACAGCTGAAATCAGTTAGGGCCGTACACTGCGCACCTGTGACAGTTAATGAAGGGGAGTTAGGAAGCCCCCCCCCCAAAGTGAAGTTCTTATCTTTGCCTTGGTTTGTTCCACTGATATTTTGTCCCTCTGGTCATTGTACCTTCAACAAACACCTCAGCATTTGTGGCTTCCTCCCTGTGTGGGTTCCATTCACTCAACTGCCCGGAAACACTTCTGTCCACCTCCTGTGCCCACCATGGCAAGTCTCAGGAAATCCCCTGAGACTTTAGAAACTATTTCCATTTGCTAACTTGGTGAGACTCAATCCTGTGATATATCTGGAGAGAGAAAGTGCATCAGCCAGTCTCCCCACAAAAGATGAAATATTCCTGTTATTTGCCGGACTTATACACAGAAATTTTACCTAACGAATCATAATTTATATGGAAGTGCAGTAAAATAATATTCTAAGTGCTGCTGTGAGGCATATGGGGCTGCGTGTGGGTTGGATGGGGTCTGTCCTGTGAGGAAGTGGGGTGTGGGCTTGCAGGGACAGGGAGGGAGGGTCTGGGGGAGGGGCACACCGGGTGGGACGGTGCATGGGGGACGGAGGGGAGGGGTGACAGTGGGAGGGAGGACAGAGAAGAGAAAGAAGCTCCCCAAGGGAAGAGTAGCGAAGGGAGCTGGCAACAGTGACCAAGGACGTGAGTGCTGAAGAGGCCCATGTGGTCACACCACAGGCACAGGTTATCTGGGGCAGAGCAGATGGGCAGCCAGTGACCTGTGCAGAGTCAGCAAGTTTCAAAACCTCCGTTGTGAGGTCATCAAGGTACAGTTAGGGCTGGAAACAGATACAGGGCAGAGGGAAAGGGTGCTGCCGTTCCAGGTGGGGTCAGGATTCCATGTCAATGTGGACGTGCCTTCATTCACTTAGACGTGTTGACTGACTGCCGCTGTATGCCGAGGCTTTGTGAGGCACCTGAGACACTTCAGCCGGTGAGATGGAGCTGGCTTCCCACACGGCGCTGGCAGTCCAGTGCACACATGTGGTGCTACATAAGTGCACCCGGCAGTCCAGTGCCCACATGTGGTGCTATGTAAGTGCACCCGGCAGTCCAGTGCACACATGTGGTGCTACATAAGTGCACCCGGCAGTCCAGTGCCCACATGTGGTGCTACGTAAGTGCACCCAGCAGTCCAGTGCCCACATGTGGTGCTACGTAAGTGCACCCGGCAGTCCAGTGCACACATGTGGTGCTACGTAAGTGCACCCGGCAGTCCAGTGCACACATGTGGTGCTACATAAGTGCACCCGGCAGTCCAGTGCATACATGTGGTGCTATGTGAGTGCACCTGGCAGTCCAGTGCACACATGTGGTGCTATGTAAGTGCACCGTGTAGGTTATTGGAGGCTGATAGACATGGCAATAAGCAGAGGGGAGTGGGCACTTCTGAAGACAGGAATGTGTCTTCCTTACCCCTATCCCCCAGCCGCTAGAACAGTGTGTGGCTCACTAAAGTCACAGAAATTTTGGAAATGGCAAATTCCTGGCACATATTCTGTTAGATAACAGCTGTTTCTCACCAAGCCCAGATGCCAAATCCCCCTCAATGTGCCCCTGTAGGCAGCCACTACAGTCCAGTACACCGTGGCCTGCCGGCTGGGGCCGCCTGCATGCCCCGCTATCAGCGTTTGCTGAACAGCAGGGACTTAAATTCCTGGGCTCACAAGGCAGGTGTTCATGAAAACAACAAATTTCTAAAATAAACAAGAAGATGTCCCTAGGAATTCGCTGAGCGCCTGGTGATAACACATTATCCAGCCTCCGTCGCAGTCGTCACGGTCACATTTATTGTTATTCCTCCTTTGGAACTAAATTGACCAAACTGGTTTCAATATCAACAGGCTTTTTAAAACGTCCTGTGATCTTGATTATGGAGGTAGTTATAGTAATTTATACATGTGGTGAAATCCCATAGAGTTATACGCAAAGTTATACCAAAAAAAATCAGTGCACATGAAAGCTGCTTGGATCTGCGTGAGGCTTGAGGTGTGGCTGGAGGTGCTGAGTTCATGCCAATGTCCTGGTTGTCACCATGGGAAGTTGGGTGTCGTGTAGTACCTTTGTAATTTCTTATAAATCTATAATAATTTCAAAATTAAAAGTTAAAAACCATATCAAAAATTACTTGGGGTATCGAGATATCCTGTGTCTGGATTTGAGGGGTGGTCCTTGTGCTCAGCATTCCAGGTTTTAGAGGGTCCTTCCGTTCATAGAAAGGACGCCTGCTGGGCCCCACAGAGCCACCATCTGAAACCAAAGAGCTGCAGCAGGTGTGGGAGGGGTGGGAGTGAATCTCAGGGCAAGCAGCTCTTTTGGGGGGGCCCCTGATAGGCAACTGGAAAAATCCCTCCGTCTCCTCGGCCTTTAGGAGAGATTGGCTTTGGTCCTCGTCCCTCTGCCTTCCTTCACCTCTTCCTGCCGGGCCACCAGCTCTTTTGAGTGTGTTCCAGTCAGCCCTAAGAGCATCAGGACTCAGAGTGAGGAGAGCAGCAGGGCAGCCCCGGGCGGGCCTGGACAGAGGACAGCCTTGGCAGGTGGCCTCTTGGAAGCTAAAAAGGAAGAGCAGGGCCTGGAGACCCCGGTTCTGCCGTCTCCCCTCAGCCCTTGGAGCCATGAAAGTTCCTTTAAAATGTTCATGGAATTACTTTGTCTTTTGCCAACAGACTTTTCTTTCTTGGTGGAAAATTTCTTCCTCCCAAAAATCTAGCCGCCCTGGCACGTAACTGAAAAATTCCGTTACTTCCTTAACCCCTCATTTGCTCTTCAAAGAGGTGACTAATGAGAGAGTTGGTTTGCCTCCTTCCAGAAGCATTCCTAACAGCTGGCGTGATATATTTTTAGCGTTAGCGTCCTTTCCCTTTGGGGAGACCTTTTTTTAGTGTGGCACTGGCCTTGCTATTACCACTAGGGCTCAGGGATATCTCAGATGTTGCTGCTGGCCGATCGGCTCCCTTTCCAAGAGGCCAAGGTTTCACAGGATTGCTTTTTTCCTCACCCTGCTTCGTGTGTCTGCTGTCCAGGGCATAGGAAAGAACACTCAGAAAAACTCCATAGTGAGCGAGAAGCCTGCTGGCCGGCCGTGCAGTGTAGCCCCCACTGCCTCGGAAAAGGCAGAGACCCCCCCAACATGGCCATGAGAACCTGGGACTGCTGAGGCTGGGCCACCTACACCCCACCCCGGAGGGTTACTGGGGGCTTTAGTGACAGTGCATGTTAATGAACCTGAGACAGCCCACAGAATGAGACCCCGTGTTCTCATTCTCCACCATACTTTAATAATAGGACAGGTTCCGGCTGGGGTCAAGGGCTGGAGTTGGACTAGCCTGAAAGGGAGGAAGAGTCTGGACAAGGTGGGGGGTCTCCTCTCTGAGACCTGGAGTCTCGGGATCTCCATTCCAACAATGGCTTCTCCACAAACAAGTGTACAAGAAAACTTCCAACTTACCTTTACTTATTTTTTTCTTTTCACACTTTTAAGATTTCTGAGTAAACTTGGGCTGTGCTGAAGGAAGGTGTGTCATGACTGCACCTTGTACATAGATTTGATGTCGTTAATGTCAAGCAAATTAAATCCCTGAATTTCAGGGCCTTGGGCACCAAGGTGAGGGCGTATCGTAACAGCAGCAACTACGGCCAGCTCTGAGTATAATTTCTGACCCTGAAACACTAAATATCATTCCTGCCATCGCCTGTTCCCACCTTGGGCCTCAGCATCCTGTTAGGTGACAGTATCAGGAAATCTCAGTTAAGAGAGAAAAGGGTGTAGAGAAGGAGCGGTGAGATGGGCAGAGGGTCCCAAAATCTGGAAAAAACTCTAAGAGTTTTCGTGGGCTGGAGAAAGGCTAAAACTCCTGCCATATTCTAGGTGATTGTTCCTCGACATAATTTTGAACCATTTCCATAACAAATTCTGTGGTGAGAACTGGACGGCGGAGCCGGTGAGAACACAGGGTTTGCTTTGTGGGTCATCTCCCAGCAGCCTCTCGGGGGCATCCTTTCAGAAAAGCCCAGGAAACCCGTATGGAGCTGAAATATTTATAAGGGATTATTTATGCTCCAGTCCCCGTCTTTGCCCGGGAAGACGTCACTATACAAAGGGAATTAATTATAAGGCTCTGAGGGGCACTTTGTGTTAGATACTCCAGCTGGGGCAGAACAAGGAGGCTTGATCAAGATCAAGAAGGTGGCTTTGGAGTCAGACAACCTTGTTCTACCCCCAGCTCCAGCAGTGACCAGGTGTGTGCGCAGGTGCAAGTAACTTGACCTAAGCCTGCCTTCCTCATCTTGTATAAGATGGGAATACATTTCAGTAGAAAACCTGTCCATTGACTTGACCAGCATGGTCATTGATGTGTTCATAATAGTGTTTTAATCCGGATATCGTAAGGAATGAGAACTTGGACGTGTGATTTCAACTTAAAACGTGACTGTGCACATTTGTCTGCAACCCTGTGTAGCGGGACGGCCCTTGCTTTGAGGACATGGTCCCCGACAGGTTGTCTTTCTGTCTTTCCTGCACAACTGCCACCCTAATGCATTATTACCTCTGATTTTCTTAAAATGGAGCAGGAATTAGAAGGCACTTGCAAAAACAACTGGAGCCCAGAATTTTCCTAGACTCTGCTTTTTATTTATTTATCTACTTTGTAATTTAGCTTATAGCGTTCTCACTCACACCGAATTCTACAGTAGCTTTTTAAGCAAAAGCACTTAAGTGTTCACACAATTAACTTTTTGGTAATTCGTATATCATCATTTCTCTAGTACTTTGTAAAATGATATATTTGTAGTGATTACAACTGGCATAAACAGGTCTGGGAACAAACTCAACTGACCCTCGATGCACCTGCAAGTCAGCTGGTGGGGGGAGGAGGGCACAGTGTGGAGTCAGTGGTCTGTGAATGTCACTAAGTGGCCGCAAGGGAAGGAGAGGGCCTCTTGGTCCAGCAGGTTGGTTGGGTGCAGATGAGCTAAGAGAGGTCTTGGGGTGGCTGTGAGGATTGAGGCACAGTGGGTGAGCTGCATGGTCATTGTCATCACTGCACTTGTCACTGGTGTTGATAATCATGAGGGGGCCTCAGCCGCCAGCCCAGCTCCTGCTGTGACTGCCGTAGGACAGGATCCCCGGGAAAGCACCAGGCAAAGCCATTCCTGTGTGCTCAGTCGAAATCAAGATACTTCCACTCAGCTGTGCAGAAAGTCCCCCCTCCACAAATGCCAGTGTCCCCTTGAGGATCGGTCATTCCAGTAATATATCTTCCAACTGCCTTAAGAGGGACCAGTTTTTAAAACAAAGAATAAAGAGAAAAGTAGAAACTTGTTGATGTTGCTCTGTTGGGATCCATTACTAACATGAATAATTTAATTAGTAGGAAGCTTAGGGATATTATTGACACTTTCTTAAAAAGGTCTTTAAGAAACAGAATAAGATTTAATAGGGATAAATGAGGCTGGGCCCACAGATACAGCCCAGGGACTGTGACCAGTCTCGGAAGTGCAGAGTATTTGAAAGGTGTCGAGGTGAATCCACTTCTAACACAGCACG